>VBVR01000018.1:0-116019 GCA_011638315.1 Tetramorium parvispinum
AAAGATTCGAGGCGCCGTAATAATCTCGATTTTTTCTCTTTTCTATATCTAACTATCTATTGTGTTAACTTATTCCTTATATTTGAGTACGGTGCAAGAGACTCTTCTTTTTATTTAATTTAATTACTTATTTTAAATTAAATTGTATTCTTTTATATTTATTATATTTTTAAGCTTATTAATTAAGAATTCTTAATTAATTTTGCACAATCGCGACGTTTCTTGATATTTTATTTATCGCTGTTTCTATAGAATATCCTTTTTATCTTAGACGATCATTTTTCTCTCTTTCGTTCTTTTTCTCCCAGTTTTCTATTTTTATCACACATCGTCGCGACCACAAAATTTTATCGAGGCGCAAGAGTAGACGGCATCGTTTGTTCGTGGTAATTTGCGAGCGGAACTGAATCCAGGTCGGGAATTTATAGTTGGTTTTAATGTACGGTTTTGGAAAATGCACGCAGGCGAGTGACTCGTTCTAATGCTACTGTCCGCGTTTTTTCGTTGCTTTTGAAAAATACGAGGAAGATACTCCGACCAAGAACGCGCGCTCGGTACCGCGCAAAAAATATAGTAGAGGAATTTTCCTCGTTGCGTCCCTTCAAGTTTCGCTTTAGCGCTCTTTTAATTCGCCCATCTCACATTTATATCGCGCATTTAATGTTAAGCATAGCCACTTAATCCTCATTCCACGGTTTGACAAAAATCATTTAATTTTTAAAGAATGTATTCACGGCATAAAAAGTTTTAAGCAATAAAATTTAAATATAAAAAGAACAAGAAATTAACATTAAAAAATATTAATATATATGTATTATATTAGATTTTTCTTTTATTAATTTTTTTATTACTGATATTTGATTTGCAAAATTGCGTATTGTGCAAATTTACAGGAAATAGCTTCGAATCTCACCATATTTCATACATCCGCTTTCCGGGCGTAAACGTGAACGGCACTTCCGACAAGTCGATACGTCAACGCGACGTACGGCTTTTAATATTCTCACTCAGCGGTCGGATTCGGTTGTGCAAAGATCGAAAAGCTTCCGCGATTTGCATACCTGTCCGGAAACGTATACTTTTACGGGGAAACGTTTCTTTCTTCTGTCAGGTATTAACCTATACTGTTCAAATCTGCAACGCCGTTACGCTCAGCGTTATTTCGGAATTCAGATATTTCGTCACTATAAATGAAATTTCGCGAAATGATATACTCTGCTTGAAATCATGTATCAGTTCTCTAATGTCAAAACGCAACGTTGGGGATTTCTGTCGATCGAAAACAAATTTTGTTCGACATTAAATTATACTCTTAATCATTATTCACTTACGCCTGGTTTTATTATTCATCAAAATTTAATTATACGCCATTTTGATAATATTTAATGCAATTTGGTAATTACCAGTTACATAATAACGTAACATTAAAATTGCATTATTTACTGTATTTATCATCGACATCTATTAAACAGATATTTAATGATACTATCTAAATTGATCCATTATTGCCATCCATTATTGCCATCGTCACATTTATTTTCAAAATCTATCCCAGCTTCATAGTTGATAACGCATAGTTGTTCAATATCGTCTGATTGAACGGCCAATCTATCGAGATCCGTTCGTGCGACGAAGACACGCTCGAAAACGTCGCATCGACTTCAAGGTTGATCCCGCCGAAAGTTCGGTCGTTCTCCTGCGGATTCGTGGTTACCCGCCGGGTACTTGCCCGTTTTTTGGCTTAACTCGCCGTGGCTGCGGCGAGAGGACGGGCAAGGCCAGTCTTTGCCGATGCAGCGCGGCGGCACAAATCCTCCGGTGTACCTTGGCAGGATTCACTTTGACGTCTCTATCCCGAGGGATACCGCGTTATCCGGTGCATACACGTACGGTGGTGGATCATCTGTCATTCGTCGCGAGGCCCGCAGGAAGGACTCGTAACGGAAACCGGTTATCTACGGTAGGGCTAGAATGTCATCCGCGGATGACATGACGCTCCTTTCCGGCTATCCTCGTGTCGCGCTGTCCTCGTCGTCATCATCGTCAGCAATATCGTCATCAGCCTCGCGGCGACTGCCCGGTGACTTCTACCCGAATTCGTATGCAAATTGCATGGCATGGCGGTTCAATACGCGCGGCTGCATCGGACGTGTCGCGATCTTTCGTCCCTTTTGTACCGCGACGGTGCCTGCTTTACATAACTAGCAGCAAATACGCGGTCTCGTATATGGAAATCCCGCGTGTAGAACGTGTCGCAACAATATCATGATCGATCGCTCTGTAATTAGCGGCTCCGACCTCTCCGGCAATCTTTGATTCGCGATTTTTAATTATTAATAATCTCAAATGTTACGTATTATATGAAACGTATTATAATTGTGATGGATATTGTATATATTTTTTATTTTTAACATGAACATTGAATATTTGAAAAAATGCTGAAAGGCAATTTAATATTTCGCCTGAAATTTATTTGATTTTTATACTGTTTTTACTATACTATTTAGTTTATTTCATCTTAAGATTCTCAAGATATATTTCTGTTGAGGAATGATTTCGATATCTCGAGTAGGGTAAACGGTACAGTAATTGACAGGGGTACAGTGATTGGCACTTATATGACATATTTGTACCCATAGAAGACAAATTACTCGTTGCGCAATGAATCATAAAGTACTTGAAGAACTCTCTTTTTCAGTATCTTACAATTAATCGCGCGACGAATAGTTCATTTATTATGGATACAAGTATAATAGAATGCCAATCGTCTTATGTTGTCAATCACTGCATTCTTTCCCCTATACCTTGAAAATCTTAAAATAACATAGTAGAATAACTTTAGAATAAAAATAATATATCTTGAGAAACTTAAAATAAAATTAATTAAATGTCTCAAGTAGAGATAAAGTTTAGAGATAAGTTACCGAAGATAAAGTTTCAAATTTGATCGCGTCCTCATAACAGTTTTGCTGTGCGCGACACAATTTTCATCGCAGGAAAAACCATTTCTACGTACTTGAAAATGTTTGTCATTAACGATTGACATGGGGAAAATTGAACATGCCGTATTAATCGACGCATTTCCGCGCGTCTGTCAATATCTACTTATGTCTCTTCCATCTTGCGTGAAAAATGATAGCCGATCGATATCTTGTCGGCGATACTGATGCTGCCATTATCGCGAGGCGGTATCGATTCCAAGTGATCGAAACGAATTGCACTTACGGTAAGGCGATACGTCAACGCGACAGCGGATGCCGCACGGCGGCAGTTTTATTCGACTGCAGATTGGATTTGTACATGTGGAATTAGTTCGAAATGGATATTTTGTCCCCAGGCGTGAGCGCGATCCATCCTAACTGGCTGACAAGGCGCGTATTCGAAAATCAAAATTGCACAAGTTCGACCGTGTGCGAATTTATCGCGTGGATATTTCCTCCCCTGACGGCTCGCTTCTCGTCGTTTTATTGACAGGGAATATTGTCTATGAATAGTCATCCACTAATTTCTCATCGTGTATTTTAGATATTGTAAGATGATTATATTAAGACCGTAGTAAATCCGGAAACCAATTTTCAAACTTTAATGACAAACTGTCTATCTTTGTTTTTGATGTAATTAATCGCTGAAATTTCGCGCTAGGAGAATTTCTAAAATTCTTAGGAAAGTGGAAAACAATTTTGTGCGCGAGTTTTTAATAACTTTGCAAAGAGTTGTGTCGTAATTGAAAGATCGCGTATTATTTCGATATATTGTCTATATTACATGTCAGCGTCAAGTCTTAATTTCGATTGTGGCCCACGTTAAATTCGGGCCTACGTTTGTAAGCCGTACGAATTGAACTGAAACGAGAGACGCGGGCTGTTGACGTGCCAGATACGTGTTTCGATGCCTATTATCGGTCGCAACAGCGACGCTTCGTCGTTGGTCAAATATGGACGTTACTGCTGAATGCACTTAGGGGAACGCATAGATAAACCGGTTTTCGTACGCCGCATCGCGTGCCGGCCGTAAATTCTGGCGTGTTTCGTAAGCCGCAGCGGAGCAGATTCCGCACGCGTAGGTACTCCGAACAGGTTGAAATTGATGTAATCCCGCTGGAATCGCGTGTTTTTTTTTTCGACTACGAATAATCGAAGTTATCCCTATACATTTTTTCGTCATTTCGATTTTTTTTTATCGCGCAAGATTCGCATTTTTCATATTTTATTTCAAGATCCCAGAGCCACTTTGGCGTCCGTGTTGTGTCTGGTCCTCATCGCCGGACAACGACACGCGCATTTTTCTCCGGGTAATGACGTAAAACCGCCGGCGGACCTCCCGTGGCGTGGAGTTTTGTCATTGACATTTTCATAATGAGTTTTTATCGGATTAACGGGCCGCATCGTCGTCCTCGCTACGGGAGTTGCGTCCGGCCCTCCCGTAAAGCTCCGGACATTGCGCGTCCAATTCGATTCGCGGTCGTTTCCGTCGGGCAACATCCGCCTCGCCGACATTGAAAATTTAATATCCATTTTCGATATCTGCCGCTAACACGCGCCGCGTTTGATGTTTCCAATGTAGCGCCCGCGTTACGTAGGCACGGATGGCCACGGCTCGTACGGTTCATTACGCGAAATACGGGCATTGCAATTCCATTAGCCGCGCATCTCGTAGCCGCATCAGCCGACACACATTTCGTGCATCTTATAATAAGATTGAAACAGAAATTTTGCCAAATGAGAATAAAATCGAACGAGGTTCGTTTCTCAAGAAACTTATTTTTGCAAAGCGTTGCTTGCAATTTTCTATTCTTCTTCATTGCCTGAAATAATTAAGTAATTGTAAATAAAATTTTGATATCAAATTGATAATAGAATGCGCTACTTGCTGCATAAGCTCGCTATAAAAAGGTAACAATTTCTTTACGCGTTTTAATAAATAATTGCAAAATATCTTTAAAATTGTGTATAAATATATTAAATATAATTAGTAAGCATCGAGTATCGTAAGAAATGTACTGGCATTGTCCCTTGTATGAATAGAAGAAACAAGCAAAATAAGAGCGGAAGAATATTCTGAATAGTGGCTGCAGCCACTATCGCATTCAATTAAGCCGGACGGCATGAAACTGCTAATTAACACCTGCGACACGAGCGACTAAGAGAGGAAGAAGACAAGAGGACCACAGGTCGACCGCTGCTCGTCGTCCCGTTCTTCACGACGGCCACGAAATTCGAATGTCGTGCAGGATGTATACGGAGAATAATTAGTTCGCTCTCGCGCGCAAAGAAGAGGTCGGGGTCGTTAAATCGCACGCCAATTAATCTCTTCGCGCGTCCCTCACGGAAAATGCGGGGAAATGCCCGCGGGAATTCACTCGCGTGTCAGACGCATGCCCCCAACGCGAATTGCAGTTACCGAACTCGCGTCGCACAATTGCGAAGTCACGCCGGGGGATCGCATTATTCTCGAACGGACGTTCGAAATTCTCATAGGCGAGACAAATCTTCACGCGACATTTCTCCGTATCTCCGCGTATTCTCGACCCCTTTCGCGCTTCGCTTTCGATCTCCGCGCCGCAGATACGAGACTTTTCAGTGACAATATCATGAGCGATATTAAATTTCGTCGCGGATTTTTTTTACTACGCCTCGCGTAAATCCGAGAAACCACCGCGCGTCACGATTTACTTGCAATTTCTGAAACAGGTCCGCTCGCTTTTCTTTGTATGTTGTGTCAAGTAGCGTAATGGAACATTTTGCGGAACGGGTAACGTGATTTCTCCGCGAGCTAAAAGCGCCGCGTGGGATTTATAAAAGTTTTATCACGGAACGGTCCGCTGTGCCGGACCTCGAATTATGAGCGTAAAGTGAATACTATTTGCCAAGTCGAAATTGTGCGTTTTAAAGGGAACTCTTTGGATTTTCAGCGTGTTCGCAGATCTTTCGACGAAATGCTTTTAATATATATACGAGACATATGCGACATAAATTGATTTAATAATATATTTGCATCGATTTAATATATCCGCTTTTACAGCTAGAGAGAGTAGTGTCTGCGGATACGTAGAATTTGTTTCACACGGTAAAAGGATTCAGGGATGCGGCGATGTCAGATTGGCAGACGCATATTTTTACGAAACTTTTTTATTGTCCAGGTATTAGAAATAAAAAAATTATGTTTCACAGGATCTACTGCTTACGCGAGCTTCTAATAAGAATTACAATTTGTGCAGCGTTTTCTCGTATTTTCGCGATTGCATACATTTCCGTCGTTTCGCACAGACACACGGCCGGCAAAGTTTCCCATTGGCGAGAAGCTTATGCATCCGCGGATTCGCTGGTTGGCTCGCCTGCGTTGCATCCATTAAGCAGTCAATGCATAATTACCGGCCTTGTAGAACACGGTTCTTCCCGGGCGTTGCAAGCCGGTATGAAAACCGGGGCGGAGTTACCGCTTTTGAGAAAGCGCCACGCTAATAAAAGCATAAATGCGCGATTCCTTTTGTGTAAACGGAAACGCATCTGCAGACCTTCCGCTCGGAGCCAATTGCGGTCCCCGTAGAGCGTAGAAGCGTTTTCACACGCAACGAGGCCAAAAGGGCTGACCGAGCGGCGGACTCCCGAGTGCTGTTTGCGAAGTTCGCAATCAACAAACACGGGCTACATGACACTTATACAAGTCGCGTTTTATATATCCGCCCTTTTTTTTCGATTGGCGTTGATAGCACGCGCGCGGCGGTATCATTTGTCGCATTTTTCGCGTTGGTTTTTGTCGTGCTGGTGGAAACGATGCCACATTTGTCCGATCTCAGCTGCGATTCCCGCGGAAACAAATTTTCCACGGAATATCTGGCGAGCGTTTCACACTTTGGTAAAACGCAACGTCACGTTTTCCATTTTTCTGCGCTCGCAACGGCGCCATCGATAGTGATTATTTGTCGTAGTGTTACTTCTCGTCGAGTCTGGAATAACGTCGCGCGCGCGATTTATCCTGACCTGAGCTTTCCTTCGCGCAGACAATTTTTCCCGCGGAGTCTCGAGGAAACGTTTCGGTTGCGAGGGGAAATGCGTATGAAATGCAGAGTTCGGATTAAAATTCTCTTCGAGCTGCTTTTGGATGTTTGATCGCCAGGCGAGCGGGAACGGTCGAGTGGGAAATTACACGCAGTGCGTCTCTCTAAATTACATTGGTTACCGCGATAACTCGAACGTATTAATTACTATTTAAAAGGGATTAAAGCCAGGGATGGTGGATTTACTTCCAGCTGTGATAAGGGTCGACCGAGTTTCTGGATGCACTACCCTATTTGGCGCGGTGTGTGTATCTGTTACTTCCCTTTTCCCTCTAATACCTACTGACCTCCTCTCCCTTTTCTGTTACCTCTGCGAACCCGCTGGGATTTCTCGCCTAATGAGATCATCAATTCTGGTTCTGACTTAATATCTCCAGAAGACGTATACCGCCACATTTGTTACGCAAAGTGTTATATAAAAAATACGTTACGCTTTATTAATCGTATATTTAAAATCCTAAAGAATAGAGTTAAATGAATAGAGTATTATTCAAGCGTAAATGTCAGCTTTCGTATTTAATTTTAATGTTACTTACAGTAACAAATAATTGTATAAGTTGAGTCTAATTCAACGAAGCACCTTACAACGGCGCGGCAAAATCTCATTAAAATTTAATGTTTTACATTAACAACATCTATCCCGCAAACCCTTTTGTTTCTCAGAGCGAGGGCGGTTTTATTTATACAGTCGCTTAGCTCGCGGATCAAATATGGCTTAACAGATTCTTTTATAAATATCACATTTATTGCGAGTTATTTTTTCGAGAGATGGAAAATGTTCTCACGAGGGCGAGGGAAAAAGAGAGTCGAAAAATAAATTTATCTCTTTCTCTCGATTCATATAACTTCTGTTTTCAAGAGGCAAGACGTCACTATATATTGTTGCCCAATAGCGGAACTGAATCTCGGCACTTGAGCTCGTGCGAACTTTCTCGTTCCCAATCGCGAAAGTTTCGGGGTGTCGCGTTTGCCAGATTTTATAAAGCGAACCGGATGTGCGAAGCTACCGACTTTCCAGTCCGATCGGACTGGAGTGCGCAAGATCGGCGCAACACATCGGGTGAAATATTTCGTATTTTTCGCGAGCGCGATAAAACAATTTCATAAAACGTACAAGCTGACGCTGGGCTAGCTGTTTTCATCGAACGCGCGTGTTTGACTTGCGCGTGTAAACGCGCTCGGATTTAACGACGGACGGATCTGGACGCGGGTTAAACCATCCGCGTAACGTTACAATGGAAACGCGAGAGAACTTTTTTTATCTTATTTTTTTTTTAATTTTAACATTACACGTGCAGTCAATATTTTTTGTAGAAATCGCAATTTCATTGATGCTGCGAAAGCAGCAATTTATATTAATTCGGGAGAAAATTGTATTTTTTGAAGTAAAGACCCCCGGAAGAGCTTATTCATAAAAATTCTCTCCAATTAAGCATTAGGTTGAAATTACATCAAAATGACATTGGCTGAAACCAATGGAAAAGCTAAGAGACGGGAATTAATGTTCGATGCTAGATTCCTTTGATCTCTGGCATTCACTAGATCTGAAGGGACATCCGCCGGCGTCCGTTTCAGACCGTTCTGCATATTTTTTGCTGCAATTAGCACGGTCATGGAACAGCTGGACACCGTAAAAAAGAGCGTTATCAAGTCACAATTTATGTGCGGAAGTTAATGCGGCTTTTCACGAACGTGGATCATATAGCTTGACCGCTGAAACGACCCGACGGAATGAAAAGAGCCGCGAGCGCTGTGTGGAGTAGCGCTCTAATTAGTTGAAATATTTCGCGAAATATACGCAGGTGCATCGCGCCGCGCCAAGACGCTCGCAGTATCGATGCCGCGCGACGAGGAGGGAGCGGCGAATGAATTTTCTTCCGTTAACGCTCTAATGACTTTTCGAGAAGAGAAACGCTGTAATAAGTGAAAATCGCGAGGAGATGTTCATTCTTTCGTTAATTCCGGCTGCTACGTAAGTAGCGGCATGATATCGAGCTGATTACAGAGCAAATGCGATAAAGAAACTCATATCTTCGTGTTGCGTGGCGTGTTGCAGCCCGCGCTGCTAAACGTTAAATTTAAATCTAAACTTAGTAAAATTAAGGGAATACCAGCGTAAAGTTATATTTAATTAACGGAAAATACAGAAGAATTATAACAGAATTTGAAACTTTAATCTGTTTTTAATGAAATGTGTTTGGAACGATATTGTTCGCGGAAGAGAAAAGGTTTATAGAGTTCTTAACTATTTCCTTAAGTTCAAACTTAACATTTTTTAAATTATAACTATAATATTTTTAGAGCGCTGGAATATTATTTTAATACCGTTTTATCTAGGACTAAATTTAATATCCTTTTATCTAGGACTAAACATCTGGGCGCCGATGATAATTTTGCGGGTATTCTCTTCGGGAATTTGCGTAAATGCCGAAAATTCAATCTCAATTTCGCTTAATACAGTGTACTCGGGAACGTGTCCATAATTTAACGTGGCCAAAGGCTTAAAACGAACGGCGCATAATATCGCGGCGCGCGATCTGACGTTTAATTTCCTACAGCATGACTGAACGTGCGCGGTCACCAGGGATCAGACGCACTATGTATGCACGAATCCGGATCTATTTGACACCAAAGTATCATTCTCGTGAAATCTTACGAAAATTATTCCCCTTCGATACTTACAAAGATGAAAGAGCGAAAGTCACAACGAGGGTGAGTGAATTTTTGAAATTTGGATTATTAATACTGTATCGCTATTTTATATCTCTCTCGACATGGTATCGTATATTTTGACGAAAATTTATGTTACGTTGCATCTAGAATATATTACATTTTAAATTTGTAGGACATACCTGCTTTGAGAATGGTTTTCTTCCTATTTCTTTATATTTTCTCAATTTCGTTTTCTGATATTTCAAAAGTATATTTTCGCTACGTGTTCTCTTTGTACACTTTAATTGGTATTTCACTCTCGTCACGACGTCTCGTTATCAAATAATAACTATTGGAACGACAAAGGAGATTTAAGGTCCTTTGCGGAGCTACAGAGAGACGAAGAATGGTACGCGTCGGACTCTTACTGTTATTGACCTATACTACTATTCCGCGCAATAGCTCTAAATTCTACCTCGAGCAGTCGCCGCGCGACGCGAATAATGCCGTCCTCGGGGCACTTCCCGGCACGGGAAGGAGCCGCAATTTTTACGGATACCGAATTGGTTGGCTCTGTCGATTGTGATTCACGAGAGCGAGGTACGGCGCCGGAAATAGTCACTTCGTCAGACTCGCCGCTGGATGGTCCGGCACTTCGTCAGGTATACGACGCGAGCCCCGACGGAGTACAGCGCACGGTCAGGCGCTTTCGTTCGATTATCCTGATAAAGTCGTTGATAAAGTCGTTTCCTCGTCGCGCCATTGGTCGCCGGCAGGGACGCCGAACAGACTTTAACCTGATTAATGCAACGTCTGCCGGATAAGCAGCGCGATAAATCGGTTTCAGCGCGTGTTAAATCGTTTGATAATTCCGTGCCCTACGGCGAGATAAGCAGAACGAGCACCGAGAAATGCTTCGGGGGAAAATAGAATTCGAGGAAATAGGAAATAGTGGTTGGCAATCAGGATTCAAGTCCGTCGCGTGCTTTCGCTCGAGGCCCTACAATCCGCGACGTGCCAAACTGCTGCACGAATGAAACCAGAACTTTTAATATTTTATTTAGCAGCCGAAGAGAAAACCGGAAAATGTACGGTTCGGGGTTAATGGCACGCTTCATTCCACGCAATTGGGCATAATCGTCTTCTCGAACCGGCAACCTCGCATCCGTCTCCGTTTTATCCACGAACGATGTTGTTAAGTATGTAGATATATCTAGATAGTCTGTGATATGATTCGCATTGTTGGCTCGCGCGCATCTCAGATGTATTTCTAGAGACACAGTCACGCAGTGTCTTGTAAATGCAGGGTATTGTACGTATAGCAGAAGCTAGATAACAGTTAAACGTCGGTAATGATACTTCACAGCATTTCTGTAAATACGAAATATCAGTAAGGATATTTCAAGTTGCAACGGAAGAAAAAAACATCTGAAATCTCAAGTTATGCAAAGAAATACTACTGAAGAGAGATCTTTCTCTTGCGCCAATAAACGGAGGAGAATGATATTCCGAGGAAACGGTATTTCTGCAAACATGAAATTTTAGGTATTTCTTTCTCGCTGTAATTTCAGATATGTCCTTATTGGCATTTAGCCGACATTTCCGCTCTCAGCGAGTGTCAAGAAGTCTCGTTAAAGACGTCATTCCGCGTGAAGGAGGCTGCAGCGGAATTTCCGTGAGACCTAGGAGCGTGCAGGGCGTGTTGATGCGGGCGTGCACGAGCGCGTTATCCTGGCAGACGTTAATAATTTATGCAATCAACGCTGGGGCCTTTATTAAACATGTCCGTTTCACGGGGAGAGTTGCTAACAATACGGCGTCGCGCGCCGTGTACAACGACACAAGGCTAGGCGACGTCGTTCCGAGGATAACTTAATTAAGAAGCGGCAAATTACAGAGCGCCCGCTATCGTCGTCGTCGTCGTCGTCGTCGTCGTCGACGAAAGGAATATATGAATTTCCCGTGCGCTACCGTGTATTCTTAATTTAATCTGTTTGATGCAAGAGTCCCAGCGCAGCCTCCGCGAGATGAAAGGATTTCGTGCGTCCGCAAAATCCGTCACCGACGGAGATGCCCCTGTTGCATCTAACGAGAGGGATGCGCTCTCCAAGATGTTCCTCCGTTTTATAAATTACGAGTGTGTCGCAGCTGGAGAATATATCGCGCACTGGCCGGCACGTATCTTTTCATACGTGCTTCGCCGCGAGTTGAGCAAGCGGACCTCCGGCCCGTACCGTACAGCCGGCCTGATAGAAAATCTAGTCTTTGAGACTCTGCGGGAACGTTATGAAATATCTTTCTTCGGCGGAAAAATTCCAGACGCGGTAAAACATTCATCGCGAATCCCCTGGCGGGAGACGTGTGGTGCGATAATTAAAAAACGAGAGGTACTTAGCTCGTGTCTTGCGTGCTGTGTTTTAAATCCCGGAGATTAAGCCGCGCGTCGACGTGCCGATCTAGCCGTGCGATATTGCGTAGAGAGCCGCGAAAAGAAACGTCTCGCGGCAGCGACGACGACGACGGCGACCGGATTACTCGCGGGATGATCCGCCGGGGCTTTCGACGGATAATTTCGGGCGGGGGACCGCAATTTACCGACGTCGTCGCGCACGGTGGATTCCGGCGCGCTTCCCACCCTGAATAATGAAAGCTCGCGTTGCTTGGGCAGCTCTAGCGCCGCTGCGATAATACACAGCGCGCCCGGTATACACAATCCACGTTGAACTTTATTAAAGCTGCCTTCTCCCCGTAGCGGAGTAACTTAGGCGCCTCTGTTTGCTTGCGGAACGGCATCGATAAGTAAACGGAGTAGTCCGCAGGCACTCTCCGTAGCCGCCGCTGCCGCCGCATAAGCATGACGATGGCGGTGTTTAACATCGACTAATTGGCGCACACGCGCTCGTTGCCAGACTGCCGCGCGCGTTGCAACGCCGACGAGGGTATACACCGCCTGTCAATTTGCGATGTGGTCAATAATATACGATGCACACAGCTTTCGGTGTCGGGCGATGTACGGGAACAGTGAAAATAATCACGGAAAATGGGCTGCAGTGCTTGAGAAAAGCATAGCTGTACCTCAGAATACACAATAATGTCGTAAATTTCCATCCATGGTAATGAATTTATTCATTATATATATTCATTACCATGGATATGGAAATTTTTGCGCTTAACACTAAGATTTATTTTTATGGTTTTAGTCACTCAATTTGCTTTTTATCGAGATATTTTTAGAATTTTTTAAAAGATAAAAAGATATTTTTATTCAAATAATTTTAGAAATTTGAAAAAAGACGAGCGAACATTATAATTAATTTTTGTGGTGTGAAACATTCTTACTTTTTACTATTGAGAGATCCAGTATATGTTTCCTATTGTCTTTCTATAAAATTTCCTCATTACTCTTTCGTATTCTGCGTTATGGTACATTCTCTGTTTTGCAATCGATGGACGAATGAAAATTTATAATGATCACTATGAAAGAGTTTACGGATCAGGCTGCAATTATGACAGTGTATAATTCGCTAATGTCTCCCGACGGTATTAGAATGTGCTTTGCGTATGTACGGCGACAATGTTAATGCAATTTGCGCCGCTCGACTGGCTACGATGTTAATAATCGATGCAATTAACTCGGCACATTATTAAACGTGCACGCTCGGAAGGAAAACTGGGTTATGGCGCGACATAACACATCGCTCTGCGGGCTGTTTACTGCACAGGTGTTAACAAGCGGTTCTGTCGTAGCATCTTCGTATGTCATATCGCTGGCATATTTGCACTCTTGTGCACTAAAACGCGGTTGCATTCGTTGCGTTATAATACACCCGACAACGGCGAGTCATTATGTCCCTCATCGCCGTTGATAATATTATTCCCGTAATGGCGTTTGGTGTGTCAGGTCTAATTAATTACACTTACTGATCGTTATTACTAGCTGCGTATAATCTGCACTTACGTTGATTATGATGAGTTAATGACAACGTTCATTCCCCGTTTTAATTTTGCTATCACTATTTTACTAATTTTACTAATATGTAATATTTGTTTTATATATGTAATTTTATTATTTATAAATATATAAATAGTTTGATAGACTTATATGTTTCGAATAAGTTTAATTTATCGCGATAAAAATATAGGACGATCATAAATAAATATTTTTTATTTTTATTGAAATTTATACGTAAATAAAGTAATTTATATACGTATAATAATACATAATATTTATACATAACAATTTATTTATAAATATTATGTATTATTATATGTATGATATACATCGTATATATTTGTATATTTATATATACGATGAGATAAATGGATATTAAAAATAAGAATTTATAAAGCAGTATTTCAAAACGCTCTACAATCTGATACGTATATTTACATTAAAAAGGCAACTTTTATATAGGAAAATTTTCATAGAAAACTCTTGTAAACTATAATTTTCGTATAAATAAGAAAAGATAAATTTAATGAAATTTAATAGATAAGCCAGTGTTAATGTAAATTTATCACATTTCCTTTATACTTCGACGGATTCGCCGAAGCTCTATGAAGCTGCAATGTAAGACGTAAGTTATCTCATTAACCTCGTACTATCGAATTCCGGTCTGTCAGAGGTGATGCATCATCGGAACGTCGCGGTCGTGATGTAGCCGAACTTGACGTGTTAACTTTAGTTTGAGCGCGAGCTTACATAATTTCCGATCGGCCTTGTAACGGCTGAGAGTGCTGCAACCATTATACAGTTGCCTTATCTCTTACACGAAATGATCGCGGTTAAATACCTTTTGCTTGATGCACCGACAACCGGCACGTTAATAGTTGATACGATTAATTCGAGCTCGGTTAACTTGAGAATGTATGAACATATTCCGTATACATGAGACGGAATGCGCGTGCCACAATGTCAATTTAGCTGATTCGCGAGCTTCGTTACACCCGCTACGCTTCTCGTCGCGGCTCTCTCACTCTCTGAACTTTATCATAACGGACTTCTTGATGAAAAGGTCGACGTCAGATTATATAGTCGTTAGACGTTGCGATAACGGTTAAAAAAAAAAATGAGTCTACCGTACGAAATATCTCACGCAATCTCGAAGAGAAAACTTTTTTATAACAGCGGCGATGCATTTTACATTAATGTTTCTCTTTTTCTGTCTCATTTTTATCTGGACACATAAGATTTTCAAATTAAATGAAATCTAGATGATGAGATCGCACTCTATAGGTATATTTTAGATCTAGACTAGATGCTCGTTCCACGACGTTACTCTGAGATGGGAGAACCACTAGCTGTAACGGCACGAACGCATGCGACACAACTGTCTCGCGTGCGACGGTGCTGATGCAACTGTGATGTCCCGTGTCACCTGATTAGTACGTGACCATTTGCAAATTCAACCGCGAAACTGTACGCGCGGTTCGCCAAAGCACATAGTACATCCGTGTGAGTTTGTGCTCACGCTCGTGCATTGACAATATTCAATTTATATAATTTATTATTATACAATAGATTCATTGCGCAAAGGTGAGTTGCTGTAAACGACGAAGTTTACAGAAACAGAAAATGTGTATCGTAAATTTTGTGGTCGTTATAACGGATCGAGTACGTGCGCGCTCATTAAATATTTCAATGGGAAATATTTAAAGATCTCGATCTTGTTTTCAAAATAAAATCCGGGTCAAAAAATGGTGTCGAAATATTTCATAGTCTAACTTGGCGAAAAGACATGAAAAAAAGTTGTCAAAGTTTTATCAGGTTAAAAGTTGTTTTATTTTGTTTCGCTGTTGTCCAGTAAGGTTGATGTTTAAATTATACATTAGATATCATCACGTGTCGCAGTGATTAAACTGGAAAAAAGAT
Source organism: Tetramorium parvispinum (assembly GCA_011638315.1). Lineage (NCBI taxonomy): Eukaryota > Metazoa > Arthropoda > Insecta > Hymenoptera > Formicidae > Tetramorium > Tetramorium parvispinum. The sequence goes on from VBVR01000018.1 coordinate 15,582, forward strand.
TCGTATTAATAATATTATTTATTGACATAAAAGACCGATTCAGCCCGACCGCATATCTTATATTTACTTGAACATTAATGTACCTAATGTCGTTAAATCCGCGATAACTCCTCCATTACTTCAATAAAGCACAAATCGATTCGTCATTAAGCCGTGATTAAATTAACGTTGTTATTTCAGGATTTACGACGCGTAGATACTTGACGTAATAATAACGATTGGACATAATCGTTAGCGAGACGCGATCGCTATCTATACGCTGACACCCAGTCTGTCCATCGCAGCTTATTTATCACTGGTTCTATCGTGATTAAAACATTCACGCGTGCACGGTGGATATTGGTGTAGCTTGGTGTACTCCTGTATACACTGAATTACACGTTTTTCACATAGTTTTTTGCACAAGACTCAAGTGCCGTGAGTTTTACTATTTATGAACGTGCGCGTAATTACAAAACTGAATTTCTCGAAAAACGAATGCAGGCCAATAAAATATGAAAATGATCTAGATTTTTGCAAATTACTCTTTTAGACTTGACGACTTTTGACTTACGCGATTCTTACAACCTCGTGATCTATCTTATGCCTCGTCTCGAAAACGTTGACGAGGAACGTCGTCATATTCCGAGTCGGTCCTGAGTGCCGACACGGCACTGCGGGGGTGCATGTGGCAGATAATGGAAACGTCACTCTGAATGCCACAGTGTTATCTCTCGCGCAAATGTTATCTCTGCTAACTCTGTGCGGCGGATAATGGCATTTGGCGGCGACGGCGGCGACGGCCAAATGAAACGATTAATACGAAAAACACGAGCGAAAGTCGCCGCCGTTCGTCATGGCAATTAAGGAGAGATCGCGTGCATCCTCACGTGGCGCACGTGACGCCGTAAAACGCAATTCGCGCGACCGCTTTAATGGGATACCTATCTAACTTAATGCGGCACTATCACAGCGACGCCAAGATAGTCGTGTGAATGCTCAAATTAATTCCCGCGGCGATTAGCGTGAGCAATACTCAAACCTACCATTATCGTAATTGAAGGGGCAAGTGTCCGAAGGTGATATGAGGCACATGTGGTGATATGACATATATATATATCATATATATTTCAGTGCACTGGGTACTGGGTATCATGGTTGTATGCGTGGTAGACTGATTGTGATCATCGTTCCTTCCCTAGCTATGCTACAACTACCCAGTTTACAACTTAAAGCGTCTCACGAGATCAATTCTAACACTCGAGAAATTGTAAACTGTTGCATTTTTTGTTTAATATTAAAAATAGATACGGTAATAAATCACTTTCAAAAACCTATCGCGAGAGATAATTCATCATGCTTTGTTCAAGGCTGGAAAAAAGAGATTACGTTATGGGGGAAAAATCAACTTAATTTGCGTGGTGATTCCGAATAGAGATTCGTAAAACCAAGTGGTCAGTGTAACTGCGGAATGGTCGGTAACTATGATTTATTATCCTGCGTGCGGTGTAAAACCATCTTTATTTGTGTAACATGGAATGTATATATTCGTGCAAAAACTCACTTTATGTAATATATCTTCCATTTTGTACGGAGAAGAGATGTTATACGAATTTTAACGATTCTTTTTTCGTCGAATGTCTACATCTTGTTCGACAATTGCTTCTTCATATTTTACCTTTAATTTTATTTAAATTATTTAAAAATGTTACAAAAATATATGTAACGTTTAAGAATGCTGTAGAATCCGATTTTAATTATACATAGCGTATGTACGTACATGCGTCGGACTGCATTATTTTAAACAAGTCTTTTTCATTTTTTTCTGTACTTCTATTTTTGCTAACGACACCTGCGGTTAAAATGGGCTGCACGCGGGCAGTATCTCTCTCATTTTTGCCTCCTCTAAGTAGCGCCGCTTCTAGTAGATTTCTGTAAAATTACATCGTAACAACTTGCCCGCGCAAGAACAAGCTCGACTCTCCTCTTTTAAAAACAGCTTTAATTTTTTTGCCACGCAGAATGGTACTTTATAAAATGGACACTCCGCGCCAACTTTCCCGTGGGATGTTGAAATTTTTTCGACGGCCAGAAGGTAGGTGCCCCGCGTAGGACTTGTTGCTCATTTTTCCTCGTCCACGTTCGATGATATAGACGCGAAGTCGATATCGCCAATTAACCCAAGACTGTTTACCGTTCACGTCATGGGACGGTCTCCGTATCGAACTGGCGGTCCTATGTAACCGACATGGTACTATGTAACAGACACATACATACCTATGGTCAACCCGCCAGGTAATGTCGCTTGGTCTGCCGCCTGATCTCCGCATCGAAGGAAATAGCGCAGTTTAATCAACCTGTCTAATGATATGTAAAGATCGTTTTGAAATACGGAATGTTACCGTAGTTACGCTAAAAGACTTTACCGTCGAAAACGACTTCGAGCAAGAATTCTCCCTTCTCTCTATTTGTCTCAAAAACATCTTGTACTACCGTAGTCTTGCTCGATGTTTTGAGAACTCAAGCGGCAACTTTCAGTCTGTACTTATTTCTTGCTAAATATTCATTACTTTATTGTTCCGTTACACCGTTGAATATTCATTACTTTGTTGTAGATCCGCATTTTGCAAGACGGACGAATAGAGTAGTTTAATAATCAAATACTATAAGCGAATGGTTTTAATATGAAACTTAAACCGTAATTCTCCGGGACTTGGTTTTCAAGAAAAGCTCTTGGCACTTTGCGCTTTTGTAATATTTGTTATTGCTTTATCGCTTTACCATCTCAGGCAGACACGCGGGCGGTTTAATTGCAGAATGAATATGAAAGTTGACAACAGCATAGTTACCGCAATGCATATACGCTTGTCATGGCAATACTCCCCGTATTTGCGATCATTTTGGCAACAATTTCAACCCTGAGATTATTCCGCCGTCGTTTCGACCCAATTTGATTAAAGTTTCCAGCCAAATTTACAATCATGTCCGTGTCGTTGCATAACTTTATTTAAGCACGGCAATTCCGCCAGTGGATAACCGAGTTGTGTCAGTTAGAAACAAGCACAGCGGTATTTATAACCCGACGAAAAATTGCGAATGCCACGTTTTAAAAATACGTCACTTACGGGACGAAATTTAACGCTGACACGATGCCGTATCTCGTCTCTGTAATGTCAGTCGGGATTGGTGGGATTTTATTTTTAACTTGCAGTTGCAAACGATACCTGTTATTGGATTGTGCAGGCCGAGATATTCCAACGGAATATAATCCGCTTAATACAGTTATCTATTCATCTATCCGTTGGTTGATTCGCTTATCGTATCACTTCTGAAACCATTAATACGGATATGCGTACAGTTTGCGTATAGCAAATTGAAACATGTTATTGTTATATTTTCTATTCTGTTGCAATCGATCATCAATTGGATATTGATATAATATTAATTGGAGCTTTTCCAAATAATTGCTAAAATTGCGTTATTTACCTATCAAATTTATCACAGGTGCAAACAAATGAATAACATAAATGACTTTTCCATATAATTTCTTTATTGATGCAGCAAAAATTGAAATACATTGTTGCTTTTTCATTTTTTTTTTCTACAATAACTTGGATTAAAAACGCAAAATGTTTTGCGAAGTAAGAACTGAGAACCGCTGAGAATGGCTTTAGAGAATTAACGCTTGACTCTATAACATTAGCGCGAGCAGATATTTTGAGCGAGAAATCCGCGTGAAAGCCACAAATGCGCAATTAATTAAGCGTCCCACCGTGCGCGTGGAGCATGACGCGAGATTAATCCGTCTAATCGCAAGTCTGATAGCCGCCGAGTCGAAGTCGAGCGTTACCCTTCTCTCGATTCGTCTCTCGATTGGCCTAGGGGACTCAATCAATAATCACCGTTCTCCTCCTCTGCTTGCAGGTTGCCCAGGAAGCGAGCGGTTCTGCTGGCGATCTGTCTTTTGGCCACTTCCACGGGTAAGTCTGTGAGACACCAAGTATTTCTCCCTGCCGAATTTATTCAGCCGCACGTCGCGCGTCGCCATGTGTAGATTGTGTTACGAGGATGACGACGTTCTGCGTGGCGTTCTCCTCCTCGAGGCACGTGCACGGGCGCTCCATAACCGCGCCCGAGAACGCTTCTCCTCTCGTCGCTGAGGAGAATTTTATTCGATTCCTCTTAGGCCGTTTCAAAAGTCTCGTCGGCCGTCGGGAACGCGGAAGTTATAGCATCCTCCCGTCGCTTTACTGCTCGTGCACGTTTGAATTCTGAAAACGAAATGTAGCCAGAGTAGAATGAGGTTTGCGCGAAGCTCGGTGGAATATCGCGATATTTCTGGAAACATATCCGAGGAAAAGGGGCTTATTTTTTATGAACAAGCATTTTTTTTATGTCAACGTTAAACATATATGCAGTCAATCTTGTGCAATGACTTTCGTCATTTTCAACCACGATAGAATTTATTAATGTAATATAAAAGGATTAGAAAATGTCATCTCGTATCATATATACGTGCTGTGTTTATGCGAGAAAAATAATTTGTTATGCGCAAGATACTGTATATTAAATTAGATTGCTGGAGTTGCACTCGTGCCAAGGGACGACTGTTTAAATATCTCGTTGTCGTGAACGAGACCGAAGTACCGGGTACCTTAGCGATACGAGGTGGTATGAGAGGATGGTTAGGTAGCGCACGTGGGAGGGTGTAAGAATGGAGGAAAGGCGTTTCCTTCTTCCGGCGGGGAACAGGAAGCTTCTAGCGAGCTGCTTCTCTGCTCTATCTTCATCCTTCTTTTTCTTTCTCTCTCTTTCTTACCTTCCTTTTTCTCTCGTTTCCATCTGCCCTCGCCCTTTCCCTCTTTTACCCGCGCAACTCAACTCCCCTCATCTTCGTATCTCGGCGAAGTCGAGAAATGGTTTCTCTAGGAGAAAGCAGGCGAAGCTTTTCCTTCTTCACAACATCTCTTCATCTTCTTCTAACATCATTCTTCTCTTTCTATGAGTTACAAATATATATATATATATATATATATAGTATATAAAATGACATGTAGCGAATAACGTTGATTGCGGGTAATGCAGCAAAGCATTGCGTGCTTATTTTGCCAGCTTCGCAAGAGTTTGACGTTTCTGTATTTTTTAGGTTGTTTGCTCAATTTCTACATATTAAATTTTATTTTATTACGTGTTGCGCACCTCTTCTCTTTTATTTTCGCTCGTTTCTTTTTCTTAATTAAACATCTGTTCGTCGATCTACGTAGCAAACATTTCTATTTAGTGTAACTCATGTTGCCCTTGCAGATGTTGATTCAGTCTTCTCGAGAAACGTTTCGTCGTTTCTACGTGTAATACAAATGATCCTGTTTTATTTTATCTCTCTCATTTTGAAGATATAATTCACTCAATATGTTTGTTCATTCAATTCTTCTCTCACTTTTTCTGTTTTTCTGTCTGTATCCCTCTCTTTTCCCTCCTTTTCTCTCTACATTCTCCCTTTGTCCGTTCCTTTTCTCTCTCACATTTTCTTTCCCTACATTTTTACCTCTTTTCTCTTTTCCTCCTCACTTAAAGCTGCTCGTCGTAAATCTGTTGCCACCTACTTTCTTTCTGTCCCTCGTGTTTTACTCTCGGTTACAGCGGCCAGATATTTATTATTCGCACATATCACGCTTGCATTTTTAAGGCACTGTTTTTCCTTTCTTGTTAACCACGTTGTCGTTTCCACCTTCGCGAATCGGCAGGCTCGTCGCAGTGGCAAGACTTTTGCGTAGGAGATCGCTTGGTAATTTATGTTAAACGCGTTTGCAAGGAGGAAATGGTCGAACGTGTCGAAGCGAGATAGGTCGTTCCTCGAGAATTATGTTTCTAGCGACATACATGGAATTTTGTTGTGCAATTCGCCGGAACACTTTCCTTCGTATTAAAACGCTTTCTTTTGCGTCAAAACATTCGATCAATAGCATACCGTCCATAGTTTAAAAAATTTTCAGCACGCGTGTTGTTACGCATCCAATAAATCCCGAGAGAACCATCTCACAAATACTGCTAGTATTATCGGGAAACAATAATATTCTAATTATTTCGGAAACTGTGCAACAGCCTCCTGCTTATTAAAAAAAAACAATCCTGACGAATTTAATAAAATAATTTAATAAAAAATATATAAAAATAAATTTTTATTACTCTCATACTTTGATATATTTGTGAAGTATAATTTATTGTTAATTTTATCTCTGTGATTAATATCTTTTTCAAAGAAAGATTTAATTTCGAAATTCGATGCCGCTTTTTTAAAGAGAATCAACTTTTTCAATGTGATCCGCGTATTTTTTTAAAGGTACCAATATCGTTTTAAGGGTTATTAAAAATCTTTTTATAGCTTGCATCCTTTTTAAATGTTTAAACGTTGACAAAATTGCTTATTTGTTATTAATGATTACAGCGGTATTTTTCCTTGATTTTTGTAGATGTCGGGAAATTGATTAGCCTCTCTTTCTTTCTTTCTCTCGGTCGAGAAAGAGAAGATAAAGCTCTTTAGAGCTCGGCTGGAAATTCCCTCGCGCGACCCTCTTCTCAGGGTGTTCCGCAGTTTCCGCATCGCCGCTCAAGAAGATCATTGACTGCTGGGGCGAGAGTCGCGAGTAGTAGGGTACTTCGGAATTCGACCGGTCGGTCGGTCGGTCGGTCCTGTCGAAGGGTTGGTTGCACGATTGATCACTCGGCGGGTAACGTTTGAGCAGTTACAAATACACGTGATCAATCGTGTCCTAATGGCGCGCCCGAGTGCATCGCGTGCAACGGCAACGGCAACGGCAGCGGCAGCGGCAGACAGCGGCGGTGGCGTAACTGCTGTACGGCAAACCTCATGCTCTGAAAGTATTTGCCCGAGTGCATTAATCATTCAGCGCGTCTGTTCGATGTACTCCACGGACGAGACTGCTCAGGGGCGCGTTCGATCGAGCTCGATCATTTTCGGACGTGTTATCCTTTTTTCGGCCCGGATCCGCCCTACGTCGATTCCACCGAGCTCCGTCGTTTCCGAAACGATCCGATCGTTACATGATAAATGGGAATTAATTTCATGTAACTTCACTTTTCCGATTCATCGGGGAGAAAAAAAATTAATGCAGCGATATATTGACGATAAATATATGGGATTTACGTGTGATCTATTTTAAGCCGGTTATGGAATTTACGCTGCAATAGATTGCAATAGAATTTTGTAGAGCGAACACAATTCAGGATTAACTGCATATAGATTTAGAGGTATGTCGGTTGAGTGAAAAGTGACAACGCGCAACATCATTCTATTGTCTTGGCCCGCAGTTATAAAATCGAACAAATCCGAGGGCGGAGAGGGCTGAAAGAACTAGATGCGAATCAAAGGGCATTGAAAGTGCACGTCAGCAATTGCGTCATTCGCGCCATCGAGAGGGTCGCTTCGTTGACGACGACGGCGACGGCGACGACAAATGCATTCAACCAACCGCGCCTTGTGCATTCAAACGCGACAATGCGCTCGCTAGTTACGTGGCTTTACTCGTTAGCGCGCTCGTCGAAGAAACACCCCCTCTCACTCCTCGTCTCCCTTTGGTCATCACTCTCCGTGTCGTCACTGTTGTCCGCTATTTCCGAGCGCATCGCGACTCGTTCGCGGTCCAACCGTTAAATACGGCTCCGACGAGGCGGAGCAACGAGTTTCCGATAACGTCGGATGCGACGGAGCGTATTACCGGATAGAGTGCGTCCCGCGTTCAATAATACGCGGCGTTCGCCTCCGCTCGATCGCACGCTCGATCCACCGCCTCAATCACATCTCGTTCGTTCGCACTTTTCCCTCCGGGCTCTCTCTACTCGTTTTCCGTCTGGCTCCTCGCTCGTGTAATGCATTACGATAATTTTATTTACGATTTCACAATCGTACACGCGATACTACGACGTTAATTCCAATTTTTGACGGTTGGATTTCGTCAAATATTTCTTACAGTACAATTTACTTGTAAGCAAATGTAAGATTGTAAAGTTTACAAATATATTTAGGAATAATATTTAAGATTTTTATATATTTAGGAAAATTATACAAGAAAAGATATTATATTTAAAAGATGAATTTATTAATAGTAATAATATTGCATTTAAAGAAAGTAAGAACTTTATTATTTAAGATCTTCGTTAATAATTCTATGATTAAAATCTAATACTTTAATACTCAATTAAATTTCTTCGCAAAACTATTTACATTATTTAAACTACATTATCTAATTTTGTTAAAAATAGAATATCACTGTTGTATATTTAAATGTCTAATTTGTGATGCTCGTGAATTATATCTCTTAGAACTATGGGAAAAGATTATCTTGAAATCACATAGATTGTTAAGATTAAGAATTAAATTTTAGAATCCTACCAATTTCATTACGAACTAAAAACGTTTCACGTATGGTAAAATTCGGGCGAGGTCTTTAGAGCATTTGGCCCCTCTTATCTCCTGTAGCTCTAAGCAGCCACAAACAAATTGTCAGTAGTTCAACTCGTGTATAGTCAGCCATTTAGTCTCTTCGAACAACCGAGAGACGATGTATTCCGATACGCGCAGTGGAAATTTCGCTAACGAGGAACGCAAGTCCTTTGATTGGCGCGAAACTCTTGGAGGGCTTCCATGTTTGTTAATACGAAATACGCGCACACACATTGCGTATACGTTTACCATTAAAGCTGCCTCTGTAAAGTGCTCGTATTCGCGGCCGCGAAAAGTTCAGATCATTAAGGGCTGGTTTAAGATAGATTTGTTTTCGTTTATCGTACGTTCAACGTTTTAATCTAACGTTTTAATGAGTGATCGATATACAAAGTGCTTTAAAATCATAAATACATTCTCTGTGATATAGGATTAAAATTGATTACTTTTTATAAATATAAAATTTTAAAAATTTTACACATGATCGTCACATGGTTCAAAATTAAAACGATTATATCTTAAATTCAGTGTATTTGGATAAAATTTAGTAAAATTAAGCGGCTAAAGAAAGTTTCCTCGTCTTTTTTCGCAGGTTTGATTCTAAAATCGTTTACTCTTGAATACTGAACGATAAAATTTGCTATTAAAGCGTAGTAAAAAAATGTGTAAGCGCAAAAATGATCTCCAATGGAGACTCGTAGACCCGAACAATCAATAATCGTGTTGTCTCAATTAAGAGCTAAACAGCTCATCCGCTGTGTTAACTACCGCTTATCGCGAGTAGTTATCGAAGAATCGCATAAAGCGCACGCGATGCGCCATGAATGCGCGCCATACAATTCTGGAAGTAATCCATCATATTTGGACGGTATATGTATCCGACGTACCGTTTTCCCCGGCATTAAGCCTCGGTAATCCTCGGCTCGTTATCCCCCCGCTATTAGTTTTCCTTGACGTTTCTCTTTGTTAAAAGAAAAACCGAGGTAAGCCGGCGGGGAAATCGCCGCATTACTTTTAAACAAAAATGAGGCGGACTCCACCGGCGGATATCCGCGTCTCGCCGAGGAGGTCGCCGCTTAAAAATGGCCGGGACTTGCGCAAGCTGATGCAGGATGAATGCGAGATACATGGCGTTATTTAAGAGATCCGTATCTTTCTCTCTTTCTTTCTCTCTCTCTCTTTCTCTCTTTCTAAACTTACTGCCGCGTCGCGCATCCCTGATTCTTCTGTATCGCAGACAGAATGTAGTTCGTGACAGCATTCTACCTTACAAAAATTGCACGTTTAACGCCAAAACTCGGCGATTTATCTCGCAACGCGGATACAGATCTCGGGTGTCGCGCAAGCGATTTACAGCTTCCTCGCGGTTGAAACGCATTTCTATCGACAGAAGTTCGTTTTCTCCATATTTGCCGTGCTCCAAAACTTTATCCTCGCCGTCTTGATACACGAGCACTGTCGCTTACGTAACACCGTTGCGAAACGAAGTTTCCAGTCCATTCTAATTCTGTCTCTGTATTCCGGGATGATGGATCTAACTCCATCATCATTATTCTACATCTATGTGGATACATACTTATTTTTGTTAGAATTTCGAGACATCCAACTTCGCAGTCTTCCATTAGACGCGCGGCGACGTAATATAATTCCGTAGTGTAACGCAATGCGTTCGTCGCGCGCAGCACTGATCGATGTGCCGGTATAACGTTCGCGTTCGGAGCGTTTTCGCGGAGCGGAACGACGGCGAGACGAACGACGCGGATTTACGAAGAATCGCATGATATAGAAGCCAGATAGGGAAAAGAAGCGGGTGGGAAAAGGCGATGGAAGAGAAGTGTAGGACGCGTCGTGTATCATGATTACCGGGTGGCACGGCGGAACTTTTGTCACGGTTGCTCCAATTTCCAGGCATTAACAACCCCTCTTTTTTTTTTACCAGGCCACGGGAGAGCGGAAGATTTCACGTTAACCCCGTTTTGGGACGCGAACGCGCGCGCGGGGATTCCGAGCCGCGTAGCGCGACCGTTGGTTATACTTGAGGGTAGACAAACGGTTATTTATTCTACGCGGTCGCAAGTTAATCCGCGACGCGGCCCCACTTCATTTCCCCTCCGTGCCGTTTTTAAAAAGGTACCCGCGCCGCCACTCGCGCGAACGCAAATGCGCGCGCGAGTAAGTGTAAAGTTACCGCCTTCATTTCTGGCTTTATTAAAAAAACTGCCTCGCGTTACCGCGTCGCCGACTTGTATTTCCGCCCGAGACAAGTTTCTGTTGCGCTGAAGGATTTTTGCAGGTGCAGTCCGTGTATTGGAACGAAATTGGGAGGATATTGGGGGAGCTCGCGGCAAGCAATTTCAGTAACAATCTCCCTGAAACAGTATTGGCATTACTATTGTAAATCGAAAACTACACGCATCCATTTTTTGACGAATGTTATTTTATATACGTTGAAAATGTTATTGCTTGAACGTATAACGCTCTCGTTATTTGTGTATTTATTTTATTATATTTGCAGTTTAATTTTTGTCGCGAATCGAACTTTTGTTTATTTTAGCAATTTGTTCAATCAGTCTGCGTCGAATTGAACAATTTTAGAGTGTGAAAGCTAGGTACGTCACTTCCATCCGCGCTGTCCCGAATGCGTCGGCAAGCGAGGTAAGCGAGGGCAACGAAAATACGTAACATCGTGTAAACGTTAAGTTACAAGAATTTCCTCGCGTCGCAAAATGGCTGGCGCGGCTCTCATCGTGTCTCAATGAGAAAAGCGTGCGCTCGTGTCCCCACTCGCGAAACCGCCGTCTGCGTTTTGCCGTCGCGAATTAACGCGTCTGCCGCGCCATAATCAACGAACGTGGCCGCCGTTGTTCGCGTCGCGACTCTGGAATAAATTACTCGCTTCTCACAGCGAGCTTCCGACTTCAAAGCGCCTTCGCGGTCATTTAATTTGCGCTGCCGGGCTGAGACGGCGCTAGAAAAGCGAGAGACGCAGAGTGTAAGAGTTGCCGGGGCAAACTCTCCCCCCCCCCCTCACTCTCTCTTCCCCTCGTCCCTCTCTCTTAACCCCTTGTCCGTTTGCCTTATCCCGACACCTTGATAACGCGTGCATACGGGATACTAGCCAAAGACAGGGTAATTATCTATCGTAGAGCCATGGCCTTTATCTCGCGCGCTGCAGTCGCGTGCTCGCGACGTCGTCATCCTGACGTGCCGCGTCTCTCGTCACGTCGCCCGGTTAATCGCTCCGGGTACATAATTCGTAGCTCTCTCGCTCCTTTGCTCCTCGGAGGACGATGGTCGTATACTCTGCCCCACACGTTTAAGAGTCGCAAACTTGGCTCGTCGTCACTTTGTGTTTTTGAAACAAATATTAACAGGAATATCATTGTGGGATATATTGAAATTCGTATCATCGATATTCGAAAGAGATGAATATGTGCATTATGGTCGAGGCTACGCTTTCCTCGCATAGCCATTGCGTAAATTCGCACAGCTGGCGGAAGGATAGCGCATAATATAATGAACTCTCTCTCGCCCTCTAATTCTCTCTGCATCGAGTGTGTTTTGGCCTAGCTGAACCGTACCGGGGGCGGTCAATCGCGCGGCCGGTGGACCAGCCGAGTGTCCATGGAAAGCGCCGTTGAAAAGAGCCAATATTCCGCTCGGGCGCCCTATGCAGACTTCGATTCATCGGGGAATTCAATTAGCGCCAGTTGCCGGAAACCTCAAGTAATTTGCGCACGACCGGCATCCTCTCACCCTCTCGACGCGACACAACTGCGATTCCCATTCCATCTCTGTTCCGCGGGCGGAAAAGCGATGCCCCTCCGCCGCGCCCACGCCGCATGGAGAAGCCTTGGTCACCGCGCTCTCGCGCCTGGGAAACCGAGGCAACCATTGTAGTACGTGCCTGCCAGAGACGTATCGAGGATATTCGCCGGTTGCGGGAGAGACGAAAGGAGGCTCGGCGAAGATGAACCGAAGCTGCGCCATCAATCAAGTCCGTAGCAACTCGGGGCCGCGTCCGCGGCAGATTATACCCGGGGGCGGCGGGCGGGTGGAGGAGGACGATAAGATCGAACGATGTTCCCGAGCCGCCGAAAAGTATCAGTTTTTCATCGGAAAAACTCCCGTCCACGTCGTTTCCACGTGTTCGACTTTTGAGAGTAATCGCTGATCGGGAAACTCACACGTGTGTACTTGATATCATTTGTAGATTGTTCCTGACTTTTATCGTTCGAGAAAAGCTGATTCTTTTATGAATTTTGTTTCTGCAGAATCATAGACGCGATTGAAAAACTTTTGAGAGATATCTGTGAATTGACGTATTCTGAAATCATTTACTACGGAATTTTTCTTTTTCTTCGACCCGACGGCGACGTAAGAACGAAGTCATGGATAGTCGTGAAATGTTAAGGGTCTCCCAGTTTTTTCCAGAAGTATAAAGTCGGAAGTGAGAGACTCTCGTGCTCGTGACGAAATTCGAGGGATGAAATCCGATTTTACCGAAAGCGACTTGATAATTGGTGCTCGCGTACAATTGAAAACGCATGACGGTGCGCTCCGGAATGCGAACGTAATTAGTGCACCCAGTTGAACGTAATTGTTTACCGCCAATATAGCACTTTGTGTGTAAGTGTACATGTAGATGTATTGAAACGCCTATGTGCAAACAATGGACATGGATGCAATCAAATATATTGTGAATATCGAAATTTCTATGAATATTTCGAAAAATAATTTAGGCCTTGGAGATAATTCAATTTTCAAAGAAAATGTGTCTTAACGTATAAATGTTCTGGAAAAACAGCGTCGTTATTTATAAGCTGAATAGTTTTTTTAATTAAATATATCAACTTAACATCCATAAAAATATAGTTAAAAATTTTTTTATACATGACAAGACTGCAATACTTGTTATCATCATTTGATAATTGTAAATTATTTTTCGAAAATTGTCATGAATCTTTCTGAAAAATGTTTTCCCTTTTATATAATTCATGTGGACGAGTTCAATAGGGTTCGAATATTATTTCCACGAACGCCGATCTTCACAAAATTTTATAAATACAACCAGTTCTGAGTTTCAATAGGAGCTTGATTGTACCAAGCACCCCTCGCACAAGCGAAGTACTCCGTAAGTATAATACACCGAATGAAATAGCAATTTTTCCGAATATCACACGCGATTTCAATGCAACGACACTTGGCTATTGAATTGATTCAGATTCATGAGTACATATTGAGCTTGATTCCATCTCTAGCGTGGGGATCCAATTGACGACGCGATTACGTGCATGTGTGTGCACGGGTGCGTGTATGCGTGCATTTCACCTGTACGCACATCAGGATTGGTGTGCTTCGGGCGTGTCAGAAGCCAATGCACTATCGATCCCGAGATCGTTGTGTAGTTAGAATATTATCCCCATTGTCGAACTCGAAATCCAGTCTGCCATAAATGCGATGAAAATATGTTATCACGTTTGGTTTTAGAATAATTATAATTACGTAAAAGTTAATAATTGATTGAAAGAATAATTTCAAAATATTAAGCGCTTTATCATTGAATTCCAAATGAAGAGAATTATTTTCTGATTTCATATTTTATAATTGAATAAAACACAGTTGTAATTAATTATCAGAAATACGTTTTGTCAATAGTTTTTTAATCAGGATATTTAATAGAACAGTTTTACTGGCCTTATGCTTTCCGTTATTGTCGTAAATTCACGAATTCGACTGGCAAGCTATTATTTCCAAATATTTGACTCTTTGGAAGTAATTTGCAAATGATGGGCTTAAACTCTGGGTATAATTCGCCGAGGAAATTCCAATATCCGGGCGACATAAGTTTCCATTCATCGGCGGGAGAGATGCGACAGTCGAGTAACGAGGCCCGAGCTGAGGCACGAGTGGCGAAGGGGGATGGATCTGCATGCTGCGCATTCTTGTATGTGATTGTTATTAGATCGTCGCACCCGACCGACGCGCGCGATGTCAAATGGCTGAGGCAATTTGTTCGGAAGGTGTATTTATTACCTGGCACGCGAAACCTCTTTCTTCCGGTTCGCGGTGGAAGGAGTTTCGGAAGATTACATTCGCTCGCCGAGAAAACGTAATATAGAAAGGAATTTAATAATGTCGGCGATGCGCGCACGTCGCGCGCGTTTTCGAAGCGTATGTATGTGTGGGGAGGAGGGCGGGGGCAGGCACTTTTATTCATCATCGCCCCGAAAAACGCGGACGCGAGCGGAAAAAGATTTTCCGACAGGTGCGGACAACAGTCGCCGTCGCGTCAAGAGGGAACGGTGTGGCTCGCATCAGTAACGCGGCTACGCGTCGGACGTCGAGAGATAATTTTCCCCTGGTTTTTAGCTTCAGGAACGTCTCGCCCCGAGCTGCGGAGTCGTTTGTTGCGGTTGGTTGGGTTAAAAAAAGGAAAAATGCGAAATGCTGCCGGAAGAAATCCGTGCAAAAATGTGCATCTATCGAAGAGAAAATGAATTGAACAGTTTGCGAAATTAAATTATAATTTAAGTACAGTAGGATATAATGTTAGACATTTACCTTTGAATTGTGAACGAGGATTGTTAAAAGCAGTATAATTCTGATGATATTGGATTTCGGTGCTATTGTTACCGTTCATTCATTCACGACACGATGCAAATGCGATAATACGAAATTGAGCTTCGGGTCTAAATATTAATCGAACAGTTTATTAATGTAACAGAGAGTACAGTTTGAGGTTACGTAGTTACATTGTTTATCGTTTCAATGTGTGCCTGTTGCATTTGCATGAAAAGACAATCCACTAGCTTTTATATTTGCGCAACGCTTCGACGTGTATTCGAAGTTGTTTTTAACAACCAAAGAGAAGCACGCCACAAATTTTACACGTGGTTTTTTTTATTGGTAAATATAAAGCTATCAATTGTCGATGCATAGTCATAGAGAGGTGCTTCGCAATGATGGTTGTAAAGATCATCGATCCGAATAAACCATTAGACATATGAAAAAAATTGCGAGCTTGAAAAAATGCACTATACTTTCATTGTGTTCATTGTTCGTTGCGGAAAAAGTTCGTTGCCATAAAAAAAATGTTGATCCGCACTGATATCAACTTTCTAGGATATACTCCGCCTATTTTCATTATTTCTATTAACAGTGTTCGAAAAATAATATTCTATTAAGAAAATCCTCTATTTTGTTAACAGAGTTAACTGTATATAAAATGAAATGAAGTTTGAGAGAGAGAGAGAGAAAGAGATAGTATTTTTAATAAGTTTAAAGAGTGAAATAGGTTTAACGTTGGAAGTTGCGGAATAATGAAAGGTATAACATTTAAGAAAAGTTAACAAAAGATAAGTCGCTTTTGCCAAATAACATGTAATGTAATGAAAGGAGCTATGCAAGCAAAACCGATATCTTAAGATATCGCGTGCATAATCTTAAGTAAACTGGATGAACGATAGACGTTAATGGTAGGACAAGATCAATGCCTTTCATGTTCAAATTTTTATTGCTCCTCTTTACAGTTGTTTGCCTTAATACTTCTTCATAATTAGTTCATTTTCATTGAGTTACTTGAAGATACTTGAGTACCTACAATTTCATCTTCAAACATTTAATTTTTTTCCCGTTTGCGACTGATAATAACTTTCGTTCGTTTCCAGCATCACAGGTTTCTTGCGAGTTATTTCTGTATATTCCGATCCATACGACTTCTATCTCTCAATTTAAATTTAAACTTCAAGTTTTACCCCCTTCCTTTTTCCAAAGTTATATCGGTTTCATCTTTATAAGATGTATCAGTTGGACGAAGGTTCGTCAAGAAGAAGTTTTCTGTCCTCTTTACACAAAAAGAAACCATAGCAACGATAACGTAATTTAAATAATATTTAAGTATACTGAGGACATATATAGACTTTTCTCTTCTCAAATTTTATTAAAGCTTTTATAATTATGCCAGCAAAAGGAATTAAAAGCACTACGCTGCATTTTGATGAGATATCTTTTGAATATTTGAAAAAGTATGTATGTAGCACGAATCGAACTTATGACCGATTTCCGGTTTTATCGCGAATAAAAAAAGTTCACGTGAAAATGGTATCGATTTGGAATAAACGATGACCAAGGCAAGGTTTCGTCAATTTTATATAACGATTATATCCATATTTTTATGAGCTACCCGGATTTTCTGGATTATATATGTTATATTATTCTTTGCGTTATTAAATTGCAAGCGAAAACAAAAATGGCGATAATTTGCGCATTTTTGCCGAATCTGTGCTGTACGAGGAAAATATCCAGAGAGAAATCGTACTTTGAATAAATATTCATTAATAAACAAATATAGTTTAATTTTAAATCCCACTTCGATATCTCGTTTTACCTGATTACTCAGGGATGGTAACGCTGGGATTTGCTAAACCCCCACGCTGGGCATTATTTGCTTGCATTTTGTTCATTTAGTTACAACATCTATAATAAATGTATGCATATTTAATGATGTAACAAATCATTTGAAATTTTAATCATTACAATTTCATTATTTATTCTGATTACGTAAATATTACCTCGTATGAAAATTTAAAATAAGGATATGTTTAATATATTCAAAAAGATTTCTATTTATATTTTAAAGCATTTACGCTGCTATATATTTATTGATCGCAACAACAGATTGAATAAGAATATTTTTAATATTAAAATGAATATCTAATGAGAGAATTTCTTGATATTTTTCTCGTACATTTTAAATATAGTTAATAATGCGCCAACAATTATCTTTAGTATAAAACGATCAAAACTATACTTCTCTATTACTTATATTTCAAAATTTCGTATTCTTTGCTTAAATTGATGTCACAAACTCATGTTTAGCAAACAGTTTTATTGCGGAAAATCATGTCATTTCAAAGTCAAACGTGACTCTCACTGTCATTTGAAATGAAACCCTCTAACAATTTGTCATCGTTACTCAGTCGTTTTCGGACAAGGTTTCGGACATCTCATCTCCCAACGAAACCACCGCCGACTGTTCATTTCGGATTCTATCGGCGAACGAATAAACTGTAAAGCATCTCGCGGGAGGAGGGATCGGGCGTTGGAGAGATCGGATGCCACGCTGGCGTGTGCGAGGATATGCATGTGCAAGCGAGGGAAGCCGAGGGTGGGAGGGGCGAAGATTAGAGGGAGATGCTTACCTTTCGTATACGTCCGACATGGAAGATTTGGCGGACGGTGTTAGGAAAATCCTCTTTGCGATAAGAGCATTTTCGTAGCTTTCCCGTACAAGAGCGACGGCTGCCGTGTCGAGAGGAAACAATCGATCCTAAATCGCGCGTCTTTCATCGACCGTCTCGTCCGTCGTTTTTATTTCCGCATGGAAAACTGGCCGTTCCCCGACTCGTCATTCTACTCTCTGTTTAATTTGAGTATAATTCGGATTTATTTAATCCTCCGACTGTGCTGTATCGAATATAACGTCTTTCTGAAAATGTACGCTTCGCACAGCCGCATTATGTATAATTGCGCCCTGTGTACTTTTCGGAGTGGGCTATTTTATGATAGGTCGGAATTTACCGTAACAGATAGAGCCGTTATCCCCCGTACATTTTGCGCACGAGCATTCAGCTGAGCAAAAGTAAAACGTGCGGCAAGAGAGTTAAACGGAATTCCGGGGAGTCGCCGTTCGCCCGTCCGTGTAACATCCTTATTAAGGATGCCTGCGGCTTCCGCGGTGTCCGATCGGATGACTCTCGACGTTCGAGGAGCGGTCCTTAATTGCCGGCAGCGAACTTTCGGGGTTTCACTCCCTCATCCCTCTCAGCTCTACTCTCCCCCGAAAGGGGCTCAGTGTGACGAAAGTGCTGAGAGCATCGAATTTCCGGTGTAACTCGGTTCGGGGATCGAACACCACTTCATCTTCGTCCATGCGCGCGGATGATCCGAGGAACGGCAAGAGGGGGTGGTGTCGACGGCGTTGAAAAATATCGAAAAACTGCCGGACCCGGTGCTCGGAAACTACGTTGAAAAAGTGTCGACCATCTGACGCCAAAAATCTTGTAACAACGGCCGGGCGACGACGTCGAGAACTTCCGCGGAGCGGCTTGCGACGATCTTACCGTCGTCTCCAAAATTCCGGATAAATATCAGCCATGCATCGAGAAAATTGAAAACAACCGTCGAAGATTGTCATGCGCCCTCACAATTATATTCATGTGCAGTTTTAACAAACTTAAGCTAGATTACGACTGAATATTTAATTAAGCTTCTGAACTCTGCACCGCTTCATGTTTTTATAATAATTAACAACAGGAAGTTTTGACCGCACAGAAAGTTAATTTTGAATAACTCCAAAGGAATAATTAAAATTCTTCCCTCTGGAGCTCTAAGGGCTAAAATTCTGTTTACATTTCTACCAGTAAGAGTTATAAAAGAAATATCACAAATTAGGGGAGCACGTCGCGCTAATTAATGAGCTAATTTTTATTTAGTTTCTAAACTCGGTCTCCTTTCGCTGTCCGCGATCTCTGACCGCGTTCCCTCCGTCGATGTCGCCGGCGGGTGATCCGCGAGAGCACCGACGATTCCCTTCCCCCGTCGCCGTCGGTCGAGCCGTGTCGTCGCGTCGCTCCGACGCGAAACTCAGGCAATCAGTGGCACTTCTCTGTCCCCCCCGGATGGGGGGAGCGGTTCAATGCATAATCTCTCGCTTCACTTCGCGAGAATGGGATCCCGACGACGCGCGTCTCCGGAAGGAGGATCGTCGAGAAGCGGACGATCTGGAAATTCGGTTACGGGCCTCGTTACCCTCGTCTCTCGCGCCCCTTCACCCCTTCGGGCTGTCGACGCCCGCCGGGGATTCGAAAGCCCCTGCGCGCAGAGGGAGTTTCTCAACTCGTTTTCACGAGCCGTTTGTGCCAGACATTCGCGATACCTACGACCGTGCTTATCCGTTCACCCTCGCCGTCTCCTATCAACCCTCCCCTCCCCTCTTTCCCGTCCTGCTTTCCTTCCGGTCGTGTCGCAGATTTTCAATCGTAGAAACAGGAACGTTTAAATTTAACGGGGTTACCGGTATTTTTCCTCCTTCGGTATCAAGTGTGAATAAATTGAATCTGCATATCTGAATAATTTAGATATCGTGCATCTCACACAATGGAATGGAAGTTTTTTTCGGTGTTTTTCTTCTTTATAAGAAACGATACTCTTGAATTGAGTTCTGGAAAGATGTATTTTTGGAGTATCGAAAACTTTCCGTCCTGTTATTCTCTATTTTATTTTATTCCCTTTCTATTCAGGGACGCTGTATTTAAATTATGCAAATACACTGCCGTCTGTCTAATGTTTGGTACGCGGGAACTAATTACGGAAAAGCATTGAACTAAAATTAATTTCTCTGGCATCTCCACTATTTCCATCATTAGTCCTCAAGTGTAAAAACGGTTTATCACACATCCTTCTCTTTATAAAATTGGATCTAATTGAATATTTCGAATTGTTTGAAGCTATTAAGATGTTACGCAGGTACATACTCGTACTTAACTTTCAAGTAGCCGCTTATTGGATGTTAATGTCATGGAAGGCAAAATTACTCTGACCTCAACGATGAATGTTAATCTTATGTTAATAAGTTGGCAAACCGCTGCAACTTTATCTTTTATCATTTATCTGCGTAATGAGTATGCAGAACTGCGACCTCATATATGATTTATGATGAAATCGCAGAAGCAAAAACAAAAGTTGCATACATTACTGTGTGTTGGATGATATTTTGATAATTAGGAATTAACATTTTTGTTCATGTAACGATATTCTTCTATCGTAACAACGTTCTCTTCGTTTCAACGCATTGAAGATAATAATCAATACTATTAGCGGGACATACGTATATACAAAGGCGACCAGTCGATATTCTCGTGACTGATCAGTTAAATTTGCCATATTACTTCTCATTACGCGGCACAGTCAAACGACTCAACATTTAAGCATACTTACGCGTTTGGAGAGCATTTATTATACCGGATGAGTTATTCGTACCGGCGCAATCCGGGAGAAGCGGCTGTTAATAAAACTTTCATTTACAAGAGTTAATTACCCAGACGGCACGAGCGGGGAAACTAATTGCGATAGTTGAAGCACTCTTCGTGAGGCCGACTCGCGTTTAATAAATGTAACTGCGCTGTTACGCAACCGTAGGTTTTCTTTCGCTTATAAATATTTATGCTTTCTCGATTTGCATTTCCCTGACGTACTTCCAACATGTTTTCTTTCGACGTCATTTCGTATATGTGCTGGAATTTCAGAGATTGCTGGTTCTTTCGCGAAAATTATTTCAACACAGGGCGGGGGGGATTTTATTATTTTGCTGAAAATGTGTACATGTGTCTACCGCTTTTTCGTAGAACACTGGAGAACGTGTGGTCGAGTGCCACGATAATGGACCAACGGTTGGCCGTTATGATATTCGACGCTACTAGGATATCTTATAACATCGTATGCGGCCATCAGAATATCAGTTATCAAATTTCAAGATTTGTAAAATCACCGGGCACAGATTGCCCTCGTTAATATTTTTTATCTCTCTGTAAATATAACAAATAGATGAAAGAAAATCGACTAATACATATTATTTAAACGTCGCTCGAGAAAGTACATATCGGAAAATATGTATTACATTGTTCATTGTTCAAATGAAATCGATTTCTCCTTGACGTCCAGATATCGAGAGACGGCAAGTTTTTAAATTAAACGATCGACACTTTTAGCTAAATAGTTAACAAAAGGACGGCTAAAGGACTACGTTGCGAAATTTCGATTGTTCATCCACAATATGGAATATGGATATCATCTTTGAAGTTTTCAAAGGCTCTTGGCTATCCGATTTTGTTCCCGATCCATTATTTAATGCATCACGACGGATAATTATTCTCCACGGGGCGAGAGACAAATACCGCGGGCGGATAATCGATAGCTGTGCGATACAAATCAGATCGTCGAGAGTGGTCCTTATTATCGCCGGGCGGAGATTGAATCGCCGTTAGCCGTCGGCGTCGCCGTATTCATCGGCGGTCCATCAATCACGAATGCCGCACGGAACTTTTCTCGTCGACGGCCGCAGATTTCGTCGCCGTTTGTCGCCGTTCGCGCTCGGAAATTAGGACGGAATTCGAAGAACGCGGTTCGCGGAGCCGTTCTTACCGCGGCAATTTATCACGGCTCACGGCTCGAAACTCAAATACGCTCTCAGTACCGCGATCGTCGCGGGGGACCGGTTGATACAATGGGCGATGGAACGTGGTGGCCGTTCGCTAGGTGGGCGAGCAAACTTTGTGGCCGCCAGCGCCGTCGGGTCAATTGTCTCGTTTCCTCGCCGGTCGCCCGTCGATATTGCGGAACTTGATTGCGCGAGTTCCGATCTCACCGACAAATATTATCCGGAATGCTAGCCGCGATTCGTAATCACATGACGCGTCGTCGCGAGAAAATGAATGGTTTCGCCTTATCTCATCGAGACAATTAATTGTTTCCTTCGTATTTGTTAAATTTATTTAGCCGATTTTTATATGAGATAGCTAATCCTGTGATTATAATTCTGAGAGAAAAATATAGTTACTTTTGGACTCAACTATAATTTTACATTATTTCTAACACAAAATATGATTAATTATATGCATCATAAGTTAATCATAATTATCGTTAGAAATATACAATTATGGCTGAGTTCAAAAGTAACTATATTTTTCTCTCAGTATGTTGCTTCCATTTTTTTAATAACAATAACTCTTTGTCGATTTCTCATTTCTTTCATACTCTTAATTCGAATAGCTACTATTGTTTTACGATCGAAATGCGATGATAGAAAATATCGAGATTTTCTCAAATTATTTCCCGATTAACGTGTAGACGACATAACTGCTGCGCTATGCCAGTAAATATGAAGCCATTAGGCGCACCTGCGTACGTTTACGTAAGTGCACTCCATCAACGGTGGAATGCGCGCGCTATTTTCCGACGACCGTACAAAACTCCGTCCGATCCTCGAAATCCCAGCCGTGCGTCGACCTAATGGCCCTTGTTACGATACGAGTGCCGTACGAGGCAACGAAGATGGATCGGAAATTGGTCGAGCGTTGATGAATCATCACACTCGCGATGAATCAGAACTAACGAGATTTATTCGTTAACCCTTTGACACATTTAGGAAATCAAAGTCGCAGGTTATGGATTGCATACATAATTTCTTCATCGATTCAAGAGAAGAATTTTAGGACTAGGAGGGATCTTTAGGAGTTAAGATATAATGTGGTAAACGAATAATTTAATTTATAGATATATTTTATATATAAAATTATATTACAGACGTATACATATAATAGAAAAGATTTAATTATCATTTGAGGTAATATAATTCATGTGTTCTTAAAAATAGAAACCCGATATTGAATTTTTTTATTATTAAATTTTATAAGATTTTTATTAATAAATATTCTTGATCGTCTGTTAGAGATATGAGAAAAACGATGAATTTTATTCCTGTGATCTTTGTGACTAGAGTGCGATTTTTGAGCTGACATTTTACGAGATTGCAAAAATTGATAGGATAACTAGAATCAGACATTCAATTTTTGCTATGACGTTTACCTCCGCTTGCTGGCCCGTCGAAATTTTAGCAGGAAGGCACTATACGTTATCGCACGAAACGCGGTAAATGCGCATGCAGGAACAATTTACTCCGGACTCGGTGATAAGCATGCAAATACAAATCCACCGGATCCGCCTATCGAGGCGGTAGAAGGCATCCTAAGCACACAGTTGATTGTTTGTTATCTCACGAGAGCATGTACAGAGTGTTCTATGGGTGTCCAACAGCCATCAGCGCGTGAAATTTTCCGAACGCAGTTTGTGATGGTTTTAGATTCTGTCTCTTCGATGATGAAATATTTCGCGCCAAATATTTTTTGACGGGCCATGTTATATCTTTCGCAAATCTCTGTTAGGATCTCCGTTAGGAATTACGTTGTAAAATATTTTTTCGTTTATTTTTTCTCTCTATCTCTCTTTTCGGGGCATTCAATGTAAAGGGACAGCATAAATCTATTCAATTAATTGAGAAACATTTCATTGATACAAATTTTGGCATTCGCAAAATCGTGCACATTTATCAGAAGAATTTAATTTACTTACCAATTTTATATGAACGTAAAGGAATCCAGTCTAATGGTAGTACAATTTATAAAATGCATGGTAATACAATTTGTAAATTCTGTATGTACTCAAATTAAAGATTAAAAATTTGTTGAGCTTTTATCTTGATTTAACGCTGCAATTGATTACCATTACATATTTCGCTACTGTGCTGCGGGATAACGGTTATCTACTTGACATTCTCATGGAACGGCAAATTAATGTGGAATTTGGTGAATTTAATTGGCTATTAACTATCTATCATGCTTCTGTCACATAAATTTAGCAGTCGACAGTGGTCAGTTCTTCGTTACAGTCGTTACGCAAATACAAAAACACTCGACATGATAGGACTGTATTTTTTATATATTAACGTGTGTTTGGTTTTATATAATATTTAGGTTGTGTAATCTGCAGTTTTTTTTACAACGAGATATTTTCTCTTGATATATTTCGGATATTGAAAAAACGGTATTTTGAATTATATCGAATACCTTTGGGAATTTTTTTGCCGAAACCGCTGCCGCTGTTGCAAGATTAAAACAAGATATGAAATATTTGCTCATCCTCGCGCACACAAAAATGAAAAATATATTAGTCGTATATCTCACAATTTATATTTACACACGAGTAATATTAATTATTGAAGTCAAACAACATTTCGTTTTAATTGCAATCTCATTTCTATCTTTTTCGCGATTATCTTATCCAATTTAATTTTTCTAATCACTGTAACGCGTAACGCGTACAGTTCTGTCTGTAATGTTTCAATGGAAATTTGGCTATTTACCTGTGCAGTGTACTGACCACCGGCTATATCGATCGACCATGCGTTCCCTATCCTGAAGTCCATTTACACTGTAAACTGCATTTGACGTGGTGCACACTAATTTCGGAGCTCTCCGGCAGCTCCGCCGTTACACCCTGTAAGATGACCACGTTCTGAAGGGTCGTTTATGGTCGAGGTTGCATGGTTATGATCCTTCTCACTAGTCAGCTTAGGAAACGATGTTAGTTCAAGCGACGTTAGTTCTCGCAATATTGTCACGCATGAGCGGTTTAAGTTTAGTCAAGCCCACGATTATTAATTACCATCTTGTATCTTGCAAATAATCTTGCAAAAATGTTTCTAATATCGTTTTTTTTTCTCATTTATTCAATGTATAAAAAAAATTAATTCCGAGAGCGAAATAACCAGCATTGGACAGTGCAAACATGATTAGCCGATAAAATAGTTGTCAGATTTTTTTTTTAATTCGGAACCTCACGAGCTAAAAGGAATGAAAGAAAATGTTATGCGAGCGAAACAGAAATGTGGAGGACCATCTGCATGGACAGCGTGCGTTTATGGAAGGATCGAAGATATAACGGAGTATAGAAAGGGTTCTGCAGGGTATTTCCCGTACTTCTAGAAGGCAGCCCGAGAATCTGTCGCTAACGACAATGCAATTCCGCGGGACGATCCGGTCGAGGGATGGTATTTCCCAGCCGTCTCGCCCCAGCCTCTCGCGATTCTTTCAATACTAACGTACAGAAATTCACCGCCATCTGCCGCAAAAGGAGGATCCTCCGTCTTCTTCCGCGGTGTAGCCGGTGCTAGTCAAACTTTTACCACGTCTCGTCGCTGGAACCCGAGCGATTTGAACTCTCTTCTCCCGCCGCCGCCGTCATTCTTGTCGGTTTTTAGGCAAAAACTTTCGGTGCACCGCCTGCGCTGAGTTATTATGTATCTGCAATTGTGCCATTTCGATTCCCGCCGAACAATACACTCGTTAGAACAATGGTCGTTTGGAATATTCT
Organism: Tetramorium parvispinum; assembly: GCA_011638315.1. Taxonomy (NCBI): domain Eukaryota; kingdom Metazoa; phylum Arthropoda; class Insecta; order Hymenoptera; family Formicidae; genus Tetramorium; species Tetramorium parvispinum. Next base: position 41,011 of record VBVR01000018.1, read on the forward strand.
ACTCCCTCGATATTTATATCGCCTTCAGCAAAAGCTATTCTTTCTTTTCGTGAAATAAGTTTAATCGTAAATATCAAATAATTACAGATGTTATATATGCGTATACATTTCCATGACAAATAATCTATCTAGGATGAAAAATATTTCTTTCCTTTGAATTCTGTTCTTTTAATGTATCAGGCGCTCGCAAAATAATAAATAATTGCACAAGAACCATTAGCGAGACACAGAGAGCAAGAGCGAGAGAGAGAGAGAGAGAGAAGAGTTTAATAAATAACATTTTTTTATGATTTCGTTCAATGAATATTCACGAACATAAAAAAACCTCAGATTCACAATACCTATCTCGTTAAAAGTTTATGCTTCCACCCTCTTCTCTCTCTCTCTCTCTCTCTCTCTCTCTCCACTTCGAATTTCTCGTTCCTGCTTAGAACCTGAAAAATTCAACGGTAGCATGTGCGCTCGCATCGCACAACGAACGAGCTAACGTAAATATACGAGTACCATGCTTTTACGAGGCCATGTATAGCTTCACGGACCTTCGTGGAAACACATCAAAGACCAGAAATGACAGGAAAGTTCCAATAACGAAAGCCGATTCCTTGAAAGCAACGATGTTTACATGGCTCACGAAATGGCAATCGATTTCGGTCGTGGCGCATATGTGTGTATCGCACGCGTATGAGACAGATCCGGACTCGCAGAGCGGACAGCGACGTTCCCTTTTTTTTCACCCGCGTTACATTCATAATTGGAGAGCTTCGTGCAAGAATCCGACAATTCCGCCGAATTCGGTCATGAGGTAGCTACCGAGTGGGATCAACCGACGTGTGTAAGTACGATGGACGTGCAGCGCAGTGTGGTGTTGGCGCGACTTTGACGTTCGCGTTTCGTACATAACGTAAGCGAACCGGGGTAACTTACGAGCTCGACTCATCCCTCAACTCTGTCAACTGTCATCCCGCATACGTCCGCCAATTTTTACGCGCTTCGGTTGTTATCTCGCATAAAATGCTCGCTCCTTTCCATTACAGTAACGCCGCTCGGACGGTCGAGCGTTCGAATAATGGAATTTCCACCCGTTCATTCCATCAAGATCTTCAATTCAGCGTGAGCGGAGTAACGCGCGCGCGCGCGCGCGCGCTCATCTCTCGGGGGTGGCGGTGTTATTTTTCATTCGAAAGGGGCGCGGAAAGAGGAAGGGGGAGGGGGGAAGTAGCCCGAGGGGAGGCACGAGCGTAAACCCGACGCGACGTTACGTCGATCTATCTCGGAGCCCGAAGATAGAGCCTAACGACGAGCGGCGCGGTCCTTTATCTTGCCCCCGCGTAACGACCCATGATTATTTACCCTCCACACCTTCTTCTCTCGCGCCCCGTTCCAGCGCGGATGGAAATTCAAAAGACTGCGAGAGCGCCGGGGATGTTCATCCTGCGCGTTCAATGGACTGCAAGAGTGGTGCACTCGATCTTGCCGGGCCGCGGTATGATGGGCTGAAATTGCGCCGGCAGCGAGTAACTTTGCGCCGTAATGAAAAGAAGCATTCGCAGCCATTTACTCGTGCGAGTGTTTTGGATTAAGCGGATCCATTGTCTTGCGCGTTGCGTAACGCGTTACTTTGACACATTTACTTCCGTGCGATCGGAAAAGTACATTCCAAAGTACTCCTATGGGTTGCCACTGCTCCTACTAAAAATTCGGTTAATTTGGACTAAAACGGACTAAAACAATGAGATAAAATTAACGACATATTGAATAAGTCTTACTCAATATGTTATTCATTTATCTAATTTAACTTCTATGTTCAAAATTTTAACTCCCTTTTAGTAAAAATTAATGAAATATTGAGTGGGAGCTGTGGCGATCTGTGGAATAGTTAAAAATGACTCAAATTGAGTTTAATTTGATACTACGAGTTTAACAGTGTAAGCGTTATGAATTTATTACACTATCAAACGCCATTAAACAGTTACACATGCGGCAGCACAGCCAGCCCTAGTAGTTTTCTGAGAAATGGTCCTGCCAAGGGTCACACAGACTCCACCCCGGTGGAAGGAAAAATCCTGTCGCCGCGAACGCTCGGGCGGATTCAGAATGACGAATGCGAATATTCGCACGGTCGCGCGCGGAACAAAGCGGTCGGGGAAAACGTCGGGGAATTATTTGTGCGGCGGGCACTCGCGCAGAAATCAATGACGAAGAGCGCGAGATTTATGGAGGCGACAGGGCGGGGAGGGAAGGGACGCGATGAAGCAGAACTAAGGATGAGGAGGAAACCGACCGACCTGCGGCAGCAACAACGGAGATAGCGCGCGGCGAACGCTTATCGCCGCGTCGGCGATAACGCCCGATGAAGTATCGCGGTTTAATAATCTGGAGGAAGCGGATCGCGCTGAATCGACGGCGGTGCGAGCGAGAGATCACGAAAGACAAAAAAAAAATGATATACGGCGACGGCTATATTCGGCAGAAACGCTGATTGCAGGCCCGTCGGAGAAGCGAGTCGACGCACGTCAGAACACGATCGAAATTATTGCTCTCGTCGCATCCGACCTCTGGAAGCAGATATTCACAAGAATTAATTTATCAAATATATTTCGAAGTTTTTTATATTCTATCTTAGATGTAATTGTTTCTTAATTATAACGGATATAAATTTCCTGGAAGATAATAATGCCGCGTAACCGTAATTTGCGGTGTTTTGAATTAAATCTTTCGTAAAATATCTACGTCGCTACACTTGTATTTCAAATGGAAGATGCATTGTAGTACAAACGTCCCAGTTTTGCGCTTCGTCGTCTATCGACCCCGGGAAATGCAGTTTCTCCCGCACTCCCGCGGAGTGCTAACTTTAATTAAGTGCTGATAAGCGAGAACGCCGGGAATTTATTTCGGATCCAAAGAGAAATATTAGAGTTCCGTTACACTCGGGGCCTCGCAAATATCTTGGCGGTATTTAAGCGCTGTCTCGTTCATAATCAACTGCAAACAATAACAGATTTATTGCCGATAAAGGTAATATCTAGTCATTTTCATGTGAATAACCAATATCATCAGGAATTCCATTGCGGTATCGCCATGTGATAATTTTGTACATTACAATATATCCTATTCACGATTGTTGTAAATGAAATTTACCTCTATTACTAGTGAACAATATTATTTCGCGTTATATTTGTTTATAGAAGCGGAAATGTAAATGTTTTTTAGTATTACATACATATATATATATATAAATGAAGCATTCTTAATATTAATTATTTAGAGAATAATATAAATACGTCATGTCAATTAAAGAAAGGAAAGAGTCAGAAGATATAGACATTTTATGTTCAAGATACAACAATGTTTTTTAGCGAATTACACACACTTGTGACGTTTTTCCGATGGGGTTCAATTATCTATTCGTCTGCTTCATTAATTTCCAGGGGACCATTAAAGTAATTATTGCAACCCGATAATATTCACCCGACACTCATTCATTCCACACAGTTAATTAGTGTAGTAATTGCATTACATACATGTGTATTAAAGTTGAAACAACGCTACCACCTAAACGAAGATCTATATTTATTTGTGACGATGGCAGCATGAAATTATCAGAATGAAAAATAATTAATTATCTATATTAATTATCTTTTCACTCGAATAAATTTTTTTAATAATTCAAAATACAGAATAACGTTTACAAAAGCATGTTTAACTTTCTACATAAAATTTTACATGTCCGGTAATCTATTTTATAATAATGTCTATTTTTATCATTTTATTAAAAAATAAATCGCAAAATTATGTGGTTTATTTTGTCCGTTGAGATGTGTAAAGAAATAATTTTATATATCTAGATTTTTTAATTTTATATATAAAATTATATATTAAGATTCTGCTTGATGTTATTAATAATTTTCTACGGCCTAAGCAATGAGTCAACATATACAATTTCTACAAGTGCATTATTTTTTTAAAGCCGACATATTAATTTTACACATCCTCTTCCATTTTTCATGTCAACGTACATAGATATTGCGGTTCTTCCTTGCTTTTCCATGCCCGTTCTGCAAATCTACATTTCGCGCGTTATATAATTATGTATTTTTTTTTTCGTCGCAAAAGCAAACATCGTTCTTCCGTAAGACATCCTCAACACATACAATTGTCCGGGTTTTCGGATCGCTTGATTTAGCCGTTTTTATTGTGAGACGCGCAAACGGAAAAAATATACAATACGAGAAAAGTCTGAATTTTTCATGAGTCGTTCCTACGTACGGGGATTACAAATTGGAAAAAATTGTGTCCATAGTTGTGGACGTTGTGGAGGCAAAAAGATTAAACTAGCGGCGTAGCGAGGGGAATAATTAACCAGTCGTCCATCGGTCGGACGGTAGCGGACATTTTTCATCTGACCGCAGCGAATTGCATTACTCGATGCCGCATTAATTAGTCGCATCGAGGCGACGGTGACGTGATTGCGCATGTCGGAAACCGCGCGCATCGCCCGACTGATAGAAAATCTATCTAGGCCGCGGGAACGTGGACGCGAACGTCCCTTGTAAAATGTAAATTCTCCGCGATTAACTCGATTAATCCCCCGTGCCGATCGCGTCTCGATAGCGTTGTTTTCGCGCAGTCGAGATGCATCGGATCCGCAGATTTCGCTCGCTTCTCTAAGCCCATTAAAGCGGGGGTTTCGCAACACTGCCCGGTAGGTCTGCCGGAATGTTTATATTCCAAACAACCGATGTGGAGTCACCCGTTGACTTTCGAAGAAAAACATGTGCAAAACTGGAGCGTAGCGAATGTCTGAAATCTTAAATTAGAAAGAGAGTCGTGATTATCTAACAAGATCCTCTTTGGAGAATAAGAGACGGAAGAGAGAGAGAGAGAGAGAGAATATTTCCGGCTAGCTCTGCTTAACGATATGTTCTCAGACGTATTAATCTTTTTTTTTTTTTCAAGGTTTTCGATAAAATATTCCTTTCGTACACCGTTTTTCCTTCCTTCGCTCAAAGTATCCGCAATCCTCACTCGCGAATAGCCCCGTCGTCGTTGAAATCCAATGCGGCTCGGCTTACCCGTTACCTCACGAGGCTCTGCCTTCGAATGGGTTGAAGAGGCAGTCGAAGAGAGGATTGAGGCGAAAGGGAGACAGAGAGAGGGGCTTCGAATCCTCTCTGAACAATTGAACGATTATCGGAGATTTGCTGCCGTTCAGCCACGATTCCGAAAGATGGCCGCGTGTCTACTTTACTCCGTGAATTATTCAATAGTTCTAGAACGAAATTTTATCTACCCTATCTCCTGCTTGTGTAATTTCCTTCTGTTCGCCAACGACACGTTGTTACTGTTTATGTGATTCGAAACAAAATGTCAGGAACGAGTTATTGGTACAAAAAAGAACGAGGAAGGGATGGAGACGAGATAAAGAAGATGCATTGCTTTTGACAGATAAATGCAATACGTCATCGCTGAAATGGACATTATTTTTATAATATTATTTTTTGCTTCGAGAAAATGAATTTATCCGAGAGCGCGTAATTACCTGAATCGATTGTAATAATCCGCGCAGTTGATGCACCAAAAGAGTAGTCGAGATGTTTTCTCGAAATTCAACGCGATGTCGCGTGTCGAATGTCCGTAGTTTCAAATGTCAAATCGATCATTCGGGAGCCATTTACATTGAGCGATACGGATCTTTTGTTTCCGCATTCGATCACCCTCGTAAAAGCATGACGCGCTTAGATACTCGACACCAAACATTCAAGTTGCAATAAATGCATTTTAATTTTTACTGAAAAAGAGCCTGCGTGTGAATTTGGAAGATTCTTCTTTTATGATAAAAAGAGGAAATTATTACGTGGTGGTTTCCAGTGCTTTGTATGTCACGCAGCGAATTCAGAAATTCAAAAGAGAAATTCAAAGATCTTTCAAACGGAAGCAAATAAAACCGGGACGGTTCGACGTTGCCTGCTTGAACTCGCGTTCGAAATTTTCGTTGCTGTATTGTTTTCCGTAGATTCCGGTTACCGGCTTGCTTGATCGTTGTACTAAATGTACAAAACGAAAATTCGCTAGATACATTATAAAATGACAGGTTTACGAGATCGCATAAACGATCAACGCAGCGCAGCGCGGCATGGCATAGTATTAGATCCGCGAGGACTTCCCGCGCGCGTCATCTCTTTCACCAGTTATTACCCGATAAACTCCGATAAATTTCACAATCGATTCTCGAACGTCAGCCCGAGCTCAACGCTGGTAATCGAGCGAGATTTTCCTTTCTATCTTGCAACTCTTCTCTTGCGAATCTTTGTAATTGAATTTTGAACGCGAAGAGCCGGATGTAGCACTATTTGACTTTAAAATAATGAAAATGTTTAAAATAATTACAAGACACTAGGATGCATCATGATAATTAGAATAATGAATAATGAAAATGTCTAAAATAATTACAAGACACTAGGGTGCGCATCATAATAATTAGAATTAATGCGTAATAATGAAAATGGCTTTGAGAATCAAACGCGGTTACCTGTGCGTGACTTAATTCGTATAACGTTTGATTAATAATTTAATTGTAAATTATAAATCATACAGCATGTTTGTGATATCAATCGAGATAAAAATTATTATTTTTTAATAATTATAACATAAATAATAATTAGAATATTAAAATGACAAATAGTATCTCTACATTTGTATTAAATTCGTATAAAAATAGAGTTGTAGCATATTTGAAATAATTAAGATATCAGAACCAGATTCGTACTTTATATCTATATTATATTTTAATTTTCGTATTTTATAATTTTAATAATTTTCGTAAATTTATAAAAATTTTTCTGTCATTTTGCTTTGACAAATAAAATTTTAATTTTACGCGATGATACTAATTATGCTAGAAATTTATTACTTTTTTGACTACCAGTAAAAAAACGTGTCTTTTACTATAGAATAATATAGCTTTTACATAGAAAGTTATTTATATAGTGTATATAAACCACTCGTCTTTGTTGTTTCGAGTTTCTAAACCTACGCAAGTTCTTTCTTACAGCATTTACTTGGCACTCAGAATAATATTACCCATTATTTATATTTTAACATCGTTTCCACTGCGCGAGGAGAAAAGTGACTTCGTTGAAAGCTACGAAATCTCAGTTCTCAAATAAAAATAAGGCACCGACCGGAAGCCGTATCGTCTATTGCGCGAGCGGAAACTGGAGTAAACAGACGAGTACTTGGCCGTACTTCTGTCACAAGAGGACGACTTTCATAGAATATGCAAAAGCTCGCGCCCGCTGCATTCCCGCAGCTTTTACCTTTCCGCAGAGATGACTGATCCGCATAGTCATTTGGGCTTGGCGAACCCACGGACTCGAGCTCAATACATTGCGAACATTTGCACACATTTACACACATCGTGTATGCTCATACATACATTTTGACGAGTAGAATACATTTTTGTGTGCAATGATGGTAATAAACATTTGAAGAGAAATGGTACGACGAGTTTAGGGATAATAAAAAAAAAATAGGGACAAGACGTCCTATATGTGTTTAATGTAGATGTGGCACGATAACGGAGGCTAATATTCATTTCTTATTTACATCCCTTAATTAAGAAGGAAGTTTTTATCTCCGCGTTAACTTGCAATTCCATTTCGAAGTTCGAGGCTGGCGGGAAAACTTTCGAGAGTTGCGAATAATACTCGAGTCTCTCGCTCGACAATAACGTTAGAGCTGCTGTGGATGCTGGATGCATTTCGTAAAGGAATTGATTAAGTCGCGCGAGAATACGCGATACGCGTGCCGTGACATTCCGAGGTGTTGCGACGAATCCATTTTAAAACTAAACTTCATACGCTCCGGCATCTAACAATATCTCCTAATTTTCGCGCGAGCATTGTTTATCGATCTCGGGGAAAGCTCCAGGTGGAAGAGAGGTGGCATCTCGCTCGCTCGTGGATGATTGTGTGCAACGTATCGCCGGAATTTAAATGTCGCCGTACTCTGCGAGCGGTCCAGGACCGAGGAGTGTTCTTTAAACGACAGCGAGCGAATTGCACTTTAGCGTAACTCTGTATTACGCGCATAAAGGAGACGATACGACACCGGAGAGGCGCATCTTGTACCGCCCGCGTAAGATGCAGCCGGAGAGATTCGTTGGCTTTACGATGGTACCTTTGCGCACAGCGGACGATATTAGACGGCGTTCTTTGTTAAAACGCTCCCTGGACGCGAGTCGTAACGGCTGCCGGTTACGAAATTGCAGCGAATTCCCGTGAATTATCGGTCAATAGGGTCCATCATATCGAGTCGTAGGACGCTACGCTCCGGTTCTCGCAACGTTCCCAGGTCTTCGGATGCGAATTTCGGCGGTGCATCTCGCGCGAACGCGCCGTCGTTTCCTGCGAGACGAGCACGGGGGTCTTCTCGCTTCGTTAAGTTTTATCGTAACGCGAGACGAGCCCGCAAACGCGCTTTCGCCGCAGCTTCCGCCGGCTAGACGGCTTCAGCGAAATAGTTTGCGTAGAGTAAACTGCTGCCGCCGCGCGCCCGGATCGTCTATGCCGCCGCGTACGCGTTTCTCATTTAGAAATTAGTTCGACCGAGGGGGTATTAGCGAATAGTTTCGGCGAACTTTATCGACGAAATTTTCGGCGGCTGCACAGTCGATTATTGTTCAGCGGGAATCCCATTGGGCGCCATCCTTTGCGCATTCTTCTTAAAGTACGCTTTCTCGGGTACGCTTTTTTGCGTTTACTTCATTTCGCCAGATATATCTGGCCAAGTAAAATAATGTAATTAGTTTGCAAGGAAAGTTTTGTTCTAAAACAGAATAAATAGGAAATAAATAAAACTAATCGATTGATACTCACCGTCATTAACGTTAATAGACACACGAAGAGAATTCTTTAGTTTATTGACCGTATTTTAATATGTTTTATATTTAATTATGAAGATTCGAAGTAGCCGTGTAATTTGCGAACATATTCCAATTAAATTTGTTATAATACATTAAAGCCGCATGCTTTCGTTGTAGACAAGGAGCGTATAAAAACAATTTAATTTCGCACCGTATAGATTTTATTGCCCAAACTATTTGTTCGAAACTGCTGCAGTAATCTCCAAATTCAGTAATAGTTTACAGCGCAAATGCATGAACTGTTGGCCGGAGCTTCGAAATTATTAGTTTAATGTATCCCAGGAAGTAGATCATGTTCATAATAACAGGCCAATTGCGCGTACCGCACGGACTTTTAATTAAACAGATGCCATTCATTTCAGAAAGTATGAGGTTCAGTTACAATCCGCGTAAATAAACTGTTAGCTCGCGCGAGACCGTTTATTGCTGCCGCTTCTATATTTTGGATATTAATTTGATGCATCACGGTAGTTGATTTCGAAATGGGTATTTCGAAGCGGGATGAACAGCAACTGCAATTAATCGTATCAACGAATATTTAATAATCCAATTAACGTACAAATGAATATTCAAAATGAGACATCAATAAAAATGCACGCAACGCTGAATAAATACGAAAATATTCCTTACGAATCTCATAATTACAATCCACGTCACGTGGCGTGTAAACTCATCGATAATTCCCGACGATTCTTCCGCGAGATTTTCACCGGTGGAATTAACGAACTGCAAACAATTCCGCGTAATCCGACGGTTCATCTCGGGGTGTTTAGATTTTTTTCGTTTCAAGAGACAGCCGCGATTCACCATCATCGGTTCATTGTCATCGTCGTCGTCGTTGTTATAGTGGGAAAACGGGCCTCCTTTTAATTTTCCGGTCGACAGGTTTCGGAATATCGCGCGAGACGAGCTTTAATTCCACCGAGTGAATCTGAATATCGCTTTGTCCCGTTGCTCGCGGCAGGACCGCAACGACAAGCGGGGAAGTGACGGAAAGGGGCGGAAAATACCGATGGGTTACGGCGGACAGGCAAAGGTGGTAAAAGTTTCGCGTTTCAGCGCTGAAGGTTCGGGCGGAGTGGCGCGTCCGGGCGAGAGCACTCTTCGGGATTCTGGAGACTTTTACGATGGCGATGGCGGCGGCGACGACGGTTGGCGGAAGGGCGCGAGAGGGTGTTAAAATGAGGACGACAATGGGAACGCAAGAGTTCGCGAAACGTAGTTGGCGAAGCCGCATCGGTTTTCGTTGGCAAACGGACTGTTTAATTGTTTCGCCGTTCGGCATCCATTTGACCGAGACGAGAGAGAGAGAGAGAGAGAGAGAGAGAGAGAGAGGTCCGGGTGGAAATGTCGCGCCAACGATGCGCCAACGGTCGTTGAACGGTATTCTGCGCGGCGGACATGGACATTCAAGATTAATTTCCCCCTTCGTTGGTATTCTGAGTAATGTCAATGCCCCTACATAAACTTTATTTTTAGATAGCCTCGGAAAACTAGATATCTCAGAATCTAGTCGTTGAATGTTTTATGTATCGAGAAACTGCGGTGGTTGTCCATTGGTTAAATATTTTCTCTTCTCTATATTCGTCTTCAATTACTATCAGACAGTATTATCGAAACTATTTTCTGTAACGCTATTGAAATGCATTACCAGCAGTATACTATACTGCTACTCTAACGTAGTTAAATAGATGATATCGTTTGCCACGAAATACATAGTTATATATATCATTTAATTGCGAACGATCGTTTTTTTGCTCGCGGCACCGACAAGTTGTTCGATCCATCCGAAAATAGAGCGGGGAAAAAGCTGGAAGTCTCTGTTTTCTCGTTGTGGAAAGACGAAAAGCACTTCTGCGAAGGCAATTAAAACTCCTCGCCGGTCGGAGGACGCGATCGGGTCTCAGAACGACGCCACGGAGGCGGCGGAAAAAAGCCGCGACGCGCGGTGGATGCGGAGGGCGGCAATTCGTCGCTTCCACCCTCCCGTCTCTCCCTTTCGTCCATTCTCACCGCGAACTGCGTGCGTGGGCGGATTCTTGAATTATCGCCGACTTAGGACGCCGTCCGCGTTTTCCGCATCGCGTCTGTTAATTCCGCGGCCGTGCGAGATCTTTTTGCCACTTATCCTAGCGCACCACGATCCGCGGCGACTTTTTGCGACGACGCGGGTTTAATGCGAGTTGCCACACGTGACGTGTGGCAACGAGGGTTGTTTGTGCGGACGGGGATTGCATTTTTATTCAGTGGCCTCAATTACGTTATACTGCCGTCGTTATTAGCGTCGACTAAAACATAATCACATGAGAGCGGAAAATATATGTATAAATGTGGACTTATGCGGAATGCTGAATAATTACGGTTAATTTTTAAAAAACTACTTCGACAATGCATAAATAGGAAGATTCCTGTGAACATGGAAATATTGTTTGTCATTCGCGACAAACTCTCATTTCTCATTCAGTCTTACAAGTTAGCTTTATTTAAATAGTATTTTCATTTTAATTTAATGTTCCATTTATTTAAAATATTTTATATTGAAAACAAGATTGAGGAAGACATTAAATGTGTTAGATGCCACTTTTATCAATAACAACATTTTTATTATTTACTTCGTTATCATATTAAGCTATAATTTATTAATATTTTAAAATAATTTTCTTTTTGTTTGTTAATAGCAAATCAATTTATTCACGAAAATAAAGCAGATTAAAATATTGAAAAACCGAATAGCTATGCGATTTCCATTCGAACTATTAATCAGACTTTCATGCTCTGCTTATAAGCCGCCAATAAGCGACGAAATCGTATTAAAATCCCGTTCTATATAAATACCACATGTAAATTTAATAATAAATGATCGTCATTTGATTGGTAAGCCAAATGTATTTGACGCTCTAGGGAATTCGCATGAATTTTGCTTTACGTCATTTCCAAACTTCTGCATACGCGTTATTGACGTAATACGCGAAGCAACGTGCAAAATGTTCGTAAATTAATTATGGTTTCGTAAACTTTGCCACTTGCAATACGGTCAAACGGAATTTTGAAATATCAAGATTGATTCCTCGTGGCATTTCAAAATCGAATTCAACCTCAATCAACAAAATCTTTATCTATCTAAATATTAGAAAGTTTCGTTAATCGATTTAGCTCGGAGAATATTTTATTAATGTTTTCGCCTCTCATTTTTTCTAATTGATGCTTGAAGAAAAATTTCAATTTTAATCTTGTTTTTCACACAGCTATTATTAAAGTCATTCAAATTAGATAGATAGAAAATTGTTATTTCGTTCGAAATATAGGTATTTTAGTGCAGCTGATAAAAATAATTAAGAATTAAAAATTTTATTATTAAAGGACCACGAGAGATTTTCGGCCAAGATTTCTTTGGCATTTTTACAGCGCGTTCATCTTTCAGAACGACCTGCAGATAGCCATCCTCGGCTATCGCCCGCATGGTCGTTAGTCTCTCGAAACGTCGAAGTTGCGGCTTCCTCCAGGTAATGCCAGCATTAGCAACTTTCGGGCCGGGCTCCGTGGCGGAAAATTGCGAAAGTAATAAAGCGGGTGGGAGTGTAAGGGAAGCGAGAAAGTCCGGCGGGGGGGGGGTTCGTATGATTCGTGTTGTCGGCATTTCAGGACGGGAACGGGAGGGCACGTAGGAAACACGCGATCGCACAGACGGGAGCTGCCTGCCGCGCGCGCCGCAGGTATCCTGTCTGTCTCGTGTCACTTTACCGCCGCACGGCGGACTCGCGTTTCCTGAAAAATGCACAAACTTGCCAACGCGCATTTTCGCGCCCGCGGATCGCGCGACGTCCGTCACGCCGCACCGCCGTCGCTTCCTCGCTGTCGGGAGCGCGAACAACAGCGCGACACCTTGTATCTGTCTCGACCTTTTCATCTTTTCCGCATACCGCAATTCCCATCATTGATTCTCAAACTGCGGCTACGTGAGGAAATTTCGAATCAGAGACACACGGCACACGGAATAAAAAAAGAGAGAATATTTTGGACCGAGTATTTTTTAAATTAATCCACGTCGTGAGTTCTACACTTGAATTACGTTCTGTGTTTCTTTTACCGTTACGTCGTAATTATTTTACGTTATTATTTCGTATTACTTGGAATTATTCTGTCGTTGTAAAAATATCCTAAAAAATTAAGATATTCTAATTTTATCAGTGAGCATTCTAAACATTGTTTTCTAACTGTGCCCATAAATCTGATCGTCTATGCGTTCTTTCGCGGAAGCGAAGCTGCGCTTCCGACGGATTAAATTCGAGATGCGCGGCTAGTGCTTTAGATGCAAATTATCTTAATTCGCCGTCAGCGCCGCCGGCACCAATTTCGCGGCGACGTACCGTAAATTCGTAAATATTTGCATCGCGCCCTGATTGGAAAACTCCAAAACAGATTCTGGGCACTTCAACATATTCGAAACAGTTGGACCGTTCGCGGGATCGTTGCATTCGTGAATTATTTACCGGGGAGACTGATCCTGGTCCTGACGTTAATTTATGACGCCGTTTTATAACGCGCCGGTTTTTCCACGTCATAGAGTACACTGCCGCGACGGGAGGGAGAGAGAGTATTGCGAAACGCGAGGAGGAAATAAAAAATGTATACCTGATATTGTGGCATGCATTAATTTAGGTAAAGAAGGTGTCGTATTGTCCACACGTTAACGTGAAAAACCGTCATGTTACGAAATTTTAATTAGGTAAACGATGACAGATAATCAATAACTTTAATTATTATTCTTCCGTAATTTCAATTATAATTCTTCCTCGTTAATACGGATCGCGCCTAGCTTCGTAGAGGGTGTTTCTTTTTTAGGGAGATAATTGATTTCAAATCGATTAAGGACTTTAAAGCTTAAAGATCATATTCAATAGTTGCGCTACGTCCCGAATATTATGGTTTTCTTGAAAAAAAATTGGTTCGCTGTTATCTTTCAATTACTTGGCTCGCATAAGTCGGCGGATTAACGTGGTTTTATTCGAACGAGAATATTAGCTCAATTTTCCGATTCGCTTCGTACGATCGTAAGTCCGCTTCTGCTTCAGCTTTCATTTAGTAGTCGTCGGAATGAACTCGTCTTGCGGAATACGTCAAAAAAGTTCGCTCACTGTAAAGTTTCCCGCTGATGAAAGGGTTTGCTCGTTGCAAATTCAACCAAAATTTCGAATTCAGCACGTTATACGTAAATTGCGACATATCGACAAATGGAGTTGCAGCGAATTCGAAAATTTCTGACAAACCGAAGATTATTTAAAGCGAGATATAATAAAAAATAATAATATTCCCCATCACGGTATTTTTTTTTCGCTAATTAACTGAAGAGATTGATATTGTTATTTAGAAAGCTCTTTGAGATTGAATGAATAATTTAGCTTTATTATTCGAGACAAGTTGCTTTATTTATCGCGAATTTACGTGGTTCGTATGTCTCTACAACTTCCATTTTTTTATTTCATGTGATAACACCACACCGTTTTGTTCCCTCATTGCCTGAGGCGAATTAAAATATTCCGCGGTGCGTTTGCATCGCAACTAAATTACATAACTTACAATTAGACCAAAATAAAATGTCCCGATAAATCGCTACGGCGTGACACGTAGCAAGGATAAAGCATGGTTATTCGTGTCCATCGACGTGTCATCGTTTAAGATAGCGTGCCGGGACCCCCCCCCTCCCAGACATCGTGCCATCTGAAAAAAAGTCTTAGTTTTTGGGAATAATCCCCTAGAAACAATCCTCGGAAGAAAACTCTTTTGAAAAATAAACTCTCGGATAAAAAGAACGATGGGTATTGTTTTCTTTCGAATACCCTGGGCGTACACGTGTATGTGTGTGGGCGTGCACGTACATGTGTTTGCTTCGCGTTCGCGCCATTTTTCCACACCCCTCGGACGTGCGCGGGTGTGTACGACCCCGATTTTCAGTTCTTTGTGGCATCAAAGTTTTTTCGCGAGAATTTATCTGCTGGCGCCGGAACGAGCTCCCGGCGAGCGTTTTCTCGAGGGGCTAATTTCGCCGCAGTTTGTATTCGCCATTACGAGGTCCGCGGCAACCCCGGTGTACTTCTGCATGGACCCGAAAGGTACCGCGCGGAATCGCGGGACGATGCCATTAATAATGCACCGCCGTGTGAAGTAGCGAACAATAAATGCGAGCGTACTAAATTTTACCGAATGAAAGTTTGAGGTGTATTACGAGTTGAAAGATGGCCCCGATATCGCTCTCGCATTACATTTTCTTCGCTTCTTTTTCGTACAAATATATTATACAATTGATATAGCTTTATCTCTATTTCCTTTTTTTTTTTACTGTAATTAATATTTTACACGCTTTCCTGTAAAGGTAAATCCATTTGCGGAATTTTATTAATAGATATTTTTTACTCGATTCTATCCGCGAAAATTTACAAAGTTAATCGAGTTTTGGAGAGAAATGTATATCGTTGGGGGGAGGAAGGGATGTATTAAAATATTATCTGTGACTAGAGGAAACGTGATATGATCATTTTTACGCGACACGACCGATGGAATTCAGGCTGCGTCGAGTCGATATGCCGCCAAAGAGAATATCGATCTCATTTCATTTGTAATTTACGAGCGCGCGATCTTCGCTCCCCCAGTACTGCGTACAAGTCACCCCATTTTTTTGAGAATTTACTTTCTGGAAGATGTTGCTTCTGAGATTTTTCAGGGATTAATTTCCCCAGGGATTGCGTTGCTTATCCAGGACTGGGAAATGCTCCATTCGTTACTGAAGTTGTTCGAGTGTGACTCGTGTCCCAACTTGCGCAAAATGCAAGATGTGGCAAGACGTAGAGCAGTGAACTTTTTTTGTATTCAATTCCAGATTGTATCAATCAAATTAAAAAAATGTCAGTAATTTTAATTGCATAGATAATTTTTTAATGTTAATTTATCAATTGAAGAAATTAGAATTGTGTTACAAATTCGTTTATTGCCGGACGGTAAAACGCGATTTCTGAATATCCCGTATGTCATATGTCCGAAATAATACCGTTCGTTACAATTTAATGCCGTAAGCTTTTTAATTGTTTCACCTTTAATTCAGATCTCTAATTGGGATTAATGAACGTACGCTGACCAATACGATCAATTGTGTTTTCCATTAATTGTAAAGAACTTCATGGCTGCGGGTTTATATTCTTCCTGTCTTTCGTTTAACGCTAAATGTGACAAATTGCCTTTGCAGCATGAGTTGAAAAGCAGAGTGCATTTTTCACGGTGTAAAAAAACGAGGTATCACATCACATAAAAGAGAGAGAGAGAGAGACCGTCATTAAAAGCGATGACACTGTCAAGTTGAAAAAGCGATCAATCCCGATCGCTAAATTAAACTTGCCAGAGACGCGGCCAGATACTAGAGTTTTAATACTATCCTAGAATTACGACCGCGCGAGGAAACTTTGGTAATTTTTTAAAAAGTAAGAGAACAGGCCGCTTCTAAGGTGCAGCGTCTTGGTAAAACGCGGTCAGCCGTAGGAAAGTTTCCGGAGCGAGACCGCGGCGCAATTTTTTTTCCTTTTTCCTTCTTTTTTTTACGTTCGGTTGGATCTCTGGAAGGCGTCGGTAAACGTGTCTCGCAATTCGCCTCGCCAGTAATCGCGTACCTTCGCGATAGCGTTTCGAGCCGTATCTCGAGCACGCGCCACAAAGACACGGGGTATTTCGCCGAGCGAGAGTATCGCTCGGGCCGAGTCTAATCATCCTCTTTACAATTCGCGAAAATTTTTACGTCCCTCCGCTAATTTGCCACGCTCGGCCCGAGCAATCCCGAAAAGTTTCGCCATCACGTCGACTCGCACCTCGCGCTCGCGAGAACTTCGTCCGCGATTCGCACGATCGTCGTGGTTGTCGATAATGATGGAAGAATTCAATCAAGTTCAGCGCGCGCGTAATACTGCGCGTCCGAAATTTTTCCCGCGACAGCTAGCCAGCTGCAAAATCGATATCTTCGGTATCGCTGTGTCGAAAATATGCAAGCCACATGACCGCAAGATAGATCGGGAAAGTTGCGCGGCTGCTCGAGTTATCGAGGGACAAAACTTCGTAAATTGTTCATTGCTTGTCCGCTTTAGACTTTGACGTTGTGTTAACATATAAACGTAATATTTAGAGACATTTTTGCACCTGAGCTTAGAAGATATCTTCGATTTTTATCCCGAGATTTCTTTTTACGAATTCTTCTACTTTATATTTCGCATACGATATAAAGAATAATAAATATATCCAATATAATATTTTATTTTTGGTAAAATAAATACTGTTTTAATTTTTATATCAAAAATAGAAATATTGTGTGTAGAGTATTTAAGTAGAGTTTACAGATAGAAGCTGGCAACTCCAATTAGTTGAGTGCTTCCGAAAATCGAGAAAGAAAATGGCTTCGGTTAAATTGAAAAATGATTTTCAACAAAGTATTGCTATTTCCTCACCTGTTGTCAGCGAATTGCAATCCGCGCACGTAGTCCACGCCGAAGTGACAAGAACGGGTGGGGATTCGTATGTGATAAGGGTTTCCGGTGGCACGCAGAGAGGGGACGCCGGGATGGAGAACGCCGGCGCTCTCCCGAACTAATTATTTTTGATCCCGGACGGGCTCGGACCCGGACACACAATGGCCGACGGGGTTTCTTTTGTAACCGGGTGCGATTAATTCCGCGCGCGGCGGAACGTTACCCCGGAGACTGCTCGTCTCGGTCCGACCTCCATCCCCGTCCCCCTTGTTCGTGGTACCCTCTATAGGAATCCCCGACGACCGAAAAGCCCGTTCACCATGCAAATCCACGTGCTGCCGCCAGGGATTCCCATTAAGGTTCTTGGACCTTTTCGGCCCGAATGATCGCCCGGACAGCTTCTTCAGATCACGTCCTGCTTCTTTTCTGTCTTGTAACAGAGGGAGTTCAGACGCGCATTTATTTCACAATTCCGTCAGCTTAGAAAGAAGAAAATAACTACCGAGACAATATATTAGTTATTACAGAATTTTAAAGAATAATAATAAGCGCCAAAAAACGGTATTGAAAGAAATTTTGAACAATGAAAGCACGATATTTAATTAAAATATCAATATATCAAATGTTAGTATAAGAAATCTCTTGGTATATTTCGTAAATTTTGACGATAAAAAACGATATCATTAATATACGTTTCCATATCAAATTCCTGTAACGTATGATCATGATGCAGCCTTTATTTCAAATACTTAATTTAATATAAATATAACTGAATTACAATGAGAGCCATGCATTGAATGAATACATAAAAAAAAAACTGTATTTTCCAATATGATATATTACTCTTTTTCATTACTTATAGTATATTAAATGATAAAAATACACGTAGCTCCATAGAACTGATTTTCCGCCGGAGTATATCGAGCGGAAGACGAGATGAAATCGAGACCGCGCAATATCTTTTTTTTTACAGTATCGATAAATATCATTTGTTAGCCGCATGTCGCATCAATGCTCGCGTTCGCGTTGGATATCACAGTCGATAACTCTCCCGCTGTCTTGCATATAATGATTTTCTAGGTCGATTTATGGCTACTACTTGCTTTCTTCTCGCTTCAAACAGCTGGCATAAATTCGCATTGTCGATAAACTTTGGACTACATTTGCCCTTCTCGTGCAGTTATTTCGTCTCTTCGGTACAATAAGGAATTAATGGTTATGGTTTTTTATCATTACGAAAGTTTTTAAAAAATTCTCTTCGAATAAAAATACATCTCTCTGTATTTATTCCTTTAATTCCTTTCATCAAAAATTAATTAATTCTTTTCTCGCAGAAATCTATTTTTTTATGATAAAGGTCTTTTTTAGATCTGTATTTATCGTTAAATGAAATGCAAATGTAGAAGATCGTTGGAATGTGCACGTGAAATTGTCAAATATTTTTATAGCAACGTTTATTTACATGGAAAATAAACGCGTTTATGCAACGTTTGTATCGTGTCCATACTGCCGTCGCTTTCTACATCAAACAAATCTTTACTCAGCTCGCAATACCATTTGTAATACAATACTAATTCAAGCTCGTGTAGGCGTGCATTTCACACGGCTTGTCATTCACGGGGACATTATCGCATTATTGAACAACTTTATGCCTACACCGCATCGGCGCGCGGTACCGCGATCGCGAAATGGATCGCAATTCCAAACACGCTGGTACAGCACGAAGTGAAGTAGCGCCGATGAAATTTATCGTTGAGAATTTTGCTTCGACAACTTGTCGCGCGAGTTCTCTAACGAGCGAGATTAATGATGCCCGTCGTCTGAGCGGGGCGCTACACGCGGGATAACAATGTGTTGTAAAACTTGTTCCGACGTGCACAGGATATAGCTTGTAACGGTATGTGAAGGTAATCGTGTCAATTATTTTTCCGCGGCATTTATCTCGCGCCTTTCAGGCTCTCACAATGGCAATCCACGTGTATGATTTCGTAACGCCGCCATTGATTCCGACTTCCATTCATCGGTATCGGAAATGTATCGGAATACCTATATCGCGAGTACGTATCTCCCTCCCCCCCCAGACCTTTTGTCTATAGCCGGGTCCCGTCGATTCCCGACGATAAATTGTATATGAAGCTCGTAGAAGCGAATAGATTTGATTCCAGGGCTGTCAGATAAGCGAAATTCATGGCGGCTTCGAGAGGCGGAGAGAACGAGAGCGCGATTGCATCGACAATTTATTTTCCTATACTCGCAATAGAATCTACGTAAGTAGTACGAGTCGGCCGCGATGCCGACGGAACCGTTCCTCCTCGCCGGCGCGCTCCGCCTTATGCATTTAAGCCACGCTGCACGTTCGCCAACGACGAGGTGATGTTCTGTAAAATTCATACACGCGCGAGCGATGCTTGAGATCGCAACGGACGATGAATTATTTACGAATTGCGAGTATTTTCTAATATTAATTCGACTCGTATTGAAACTGTAATCCAAAAATGATGTCGCGCAACAGAGAGAATTATGTTTCCCCTCAAGGGGATGTAAAACGCGGGCTGGATATCTCGCGGGAAACCGATGCAATATCGCGGCACGACGAAACCGCTCGCTTTCTCATGGAGGAAGAGGAGGAGGAGGCGGCATCTCGAAGTGGCTGCACTCCCACGGCATCGCTCATACGGCTGCAGCAAAATCTCTCGGAGCCCCCGCCGCCGCCATGCAGGCGCGCATATAAGGGGCTGCAGATACCGCGTAAAACGCCAACCACCACATTTATCCTCGAACTTCGGGATCCACGGCAACGTGGCGCGGGTGCCTCGCGCACCTCCGTTCGGCGGCGTATCGCGCGAGCTTTCAAGGGAATTGCATTAACAAGTCTAAAATAATTCCCGGAGCCGGCAGCCTTACCGAGATCCCAAAAAGAATCTCGTCTCCGTTTCTTTTCTCTCGTAGTGCCGTTTCTCTCCCCTCTTCCATTTCCTCGAGGCGATAAAACCGCATTCTCAGTTGTGAAGAAATCGTGCAATTATATTTTCGTGTTACCAAGATAAACTTATTGCAATATAATAACTAAAGATATTAAAGATTTGTTGTTTATGTTTTTGCCCACTCGTTTTCATTTACATTTATTTTATTTATTCGCGTCTCACCTCAGAGCGTTTAACATCAGGAAAGATATTTTTATCCTCTGTTATATTACGATTATTTGTTACATCAGAATAAGAAATACTAACGTTATTGTTATTCCATTTTTCGTTCTTCATGTATATTCATCATCTCGCGCGGGAAGTTTGGGCACTGTCTTGTCTTACGTTTCTGTTTCCTCTATCTCTCAGTATCCATTTATCTTTTTCTTTCCTCTCTCCGGCTTTTTTACTTGCGCTCTCGCAGCCAGTTTCGGCGGAGCACTTTGCTCGATGACGAGACGCGCCAGGATGGCCGTTCACCGAAAATCCGATTTTCCACCGCGAGCGGACTTAAAGCGATCGGTCGATATTGCGAGATTACTCGTCTAACTACGAAGTGCTACGTCTGAAAGACTACTCTCAGGGGTGCCTCAGGTTGCCCTGTCGGAATGGTCATTTTTTGAGATAGACGTCGGAAGCGCGCGCTGTTTATCCAATTCCCTCTTCTAATGCGTCGGACATTCTTTGACTAATGGTGCGACGAAGGATCGCGTGGCGCGCCATTTAATCATTAGCTTCATCGATTTTCAAATCTTTTCATGTTTCAAGGATAAAGATCCTCGCGGCTCTTGTATCATGCAGGCAGGATGATAATGTTAAGGAACATAATCGAGCAAAGGATGTAAGACCGGAGAAATTAGAGGTCTGTGAAATTGGTACCCAGTAAATATGAATTTTTATAAAATTGATATGGCATTTGATTGTTTACAATTTTTCCATATTTGTCCAAAAGACAATTAAATATTCGTTTTTTGTCCTTGCAAAAGAAATTTGGATTTTAATTTAAAATTTTGATTTAAAAAATCAAAGATTATTTGCAGTAAGAACGTATTTATCGTTCTATTGATTTATTAGCGATAGAGAGCCACAAGCTATTACTTGCGCTACCGTTTAATGTTTGCTAATTTATTCCGGGCTTTAAATTCCGACTCGGTTTCGCGGGAATTTGTGAAAACCAGAAGTAACGAAACAGAAGGGGATATCGCGCGCGATGAATTAATTGTTGGACATCTTAGCGGTGCGATAACACCGGAGGAACCTGTTAATTTCCTGCCGCGCTGAAAATACGGCTATTTTATGGTAATTAATCTCAAGCGATGTTACAGGATTTTTATATCTTAATTATGCATCGTTTCGACGAGAGAACTCGTACTACTATAAAGCTATAAATTAATTGATTATTTCAATATCTGTATATCGATATTAATATACGGTTACTATATACAGTTACTAGATTAATATTAATTATTATTTTATAAGTAGATAAAACCAAATTTTGTAATATTAATTTTTTAAAATCCGAAGAATTTTAGATAGAAATGTTTTTCATTATTTACACGAATCTGCAAATATTTTTATGCCAATTTCAGGAGAAGAGTTCAAAACTGTCAATATTTGTCACGAGTTCACGATAGTAAAAACCAAATATTGCCTTTATTTAGAATTTAGATTATCACATATGTTAGACGAATGTATCGAGAGAATTAATTGAATATACCCGCAGTTCCATTCATTGTGGATTCTAAGCTATAGAAGCGCGAATCCACACGGTTCTCAGAATCCATTACAGGTATCTATCTTGTCATATAGACCCTTTGGTTCGTTTGACTCAGATGAAATGAAGCTAATGGTCCCTGCCTTTATGCCAAGCGATTTGCTCTTCCTTTTGGATCGCGCAAATTCTCTAAGTAACAGATGGAATCAATTTCTAATAGTTCCTTTCATCTCCTATCTTTTCACGTTTTTCTACACATAATAGCGGCATGTTTAAGATTTTCGTTTAGAAGAAATACAAAACTCAATTTCCGGCGCGCGACTGAAATTATAGTTATTATAAGTAGATAGTTATTAAGCTTAACGTAAACGACATTTTATTGATCTATCATATCATTTTTTTAAAGTTTCCGAATCGTACTTGGATTTAATTTACGAAACGTCATGAAGTTTTTCCATCCGACTGTGCTGCAACGGGAAAAAAAGAAAATAATAATTTATCCCAAATAAATTAACAGTACCCAAGGAAAACCGATAATTTACTGTGATAGAAGTAAAAAGATTCCTCGTGTATGGAAAGATACGATATATTACAAAAAGGGACAAAAACGGGTCCCTTCGACCAATTGCGATCGATATTTATCAATATTATATGCGTACACCAGGTTTCTATGTTAGCAAAGATTTATTTTCGTGCAATTCAATTTCCGGACAACGACCTGCGTTAGATTCCGCTGCTTTCCATTTTACGATATCACATTAATCTTTCATATTATAGCTAAGCTATATCTTTACAATGTTCATTTTCAACTTACGATGGACAACCAATAATTTATCGTAATAAAAAATAGGAAGGAAATATTACAGGATTACGACAAGTTTTAACGAGAATAGAATCGAATGATTAATATTATTAGGATTGAATTTTATTACATTAAATTATTAATTAATACAACTAAATTTTTTAAAATTATAAAATTTATTATGTTATTAAACACATTCATTTGTATACATTCATAAATAACATCTATGAATTTTAATATTACTGCAATGCTCGGAAACGCTTAAAGTATTGATAAAGTAATATTCGCAAAGTGGATTTAAATCTTTTCTCTCGAAAGAGGACTTTCAGTCCCACGCGGTGAGAAGCAGACACGTTTATTTCACAGGATGCATTGCCGACTTTAGGGTTAATGGCGCGCGACGAGGAACAGAACGGTCGACAATAACGCGGTTTATGTGAAGAGAGCGGATCATAAGTGCGCCTAGGAGGCGCAATAAAAAGGGGCTCGCAACGCGAAAATTGTTCCTTATCGCGCGCGCGCGAAGGGTTGTCGCTGGAAGGACGATTCGGAAATGGAGAAGATTAGTGAGGCTGTAGGAAAGGAGGAGAAGAGTGAGAGACGGGCGACGGTCTGCCGAGGTGAGATCGCGGCCCCGAGCTACGATTGCATGGAGTTGAACCTCGAAAAGGCGAGTCGCACGGCGAAAAAAAACGGTAGTAAGCGATTCAGCCTTATCTGGGCTTTTCGATTTCCGTCAATCCCCCGTAATAACCAGCTTTTTCGCGATCCCCTTACAAAATCCTCGCGGCGTCGATTATTCCGTGAGTTTTCGCACAATTAAGGTGACGATTATAATGGGATTCGCACCACCGTGCTCGTAATCGCGCAAGTCAGACTCCGAGCGGATCAGTTTCAATGAATCGTAAGAGATAATTGTGTAAGAGCATCGTGGAAAAACGTTGCTGGCGATCTTCTTTTCGCGCTCTAAAATTTTTATGCCTCGTCGCTCGGACCCACGTCATCCTTAGCGTGTTAATTAACGTCACGTTTTCACGTATTTAACGTAGCGATTTCTTGTGGAGCGATTTCACGTGGAGCGTAAAGACGGTCTTTTAGCGACGGGTCTTTTGATCTCTACGCGCGATAGGGGCGACGATCTGAAAAAATGTCGGTCGAAAGTTCAACGATTAATTTGGTGGCGAGATACACTGGAGTTACGAAACGGTAGTTAGCGACTGAAATTTATGGTAATTCGGTTATTTGCGTCATTCGCGATGCTCGATACCGGCCGTCACTCGCTCGCCCGTTGGAAGAAAGTTCAGTCCGCGTCATTCTCGAATCCCTTATTTGAATTTACAAAATGCGTTTGAAGAAAACTTCCTCGGAAAAAGTTACTGCCGCTTCTCTTTTGATGGATCAGGGAAAATTTGTGCGTACAACCGTCGCGGTTTCCAACAGTTTTACTTCTCCGATGCAGCAGTGGGACTTTCAGCGGCGGGACTTCGCTTTATCTCTTCTACTGACGAACTTTTTGGAGTCATAGTGAATCATGAATCTTCCTCCCGTTGTTCCATGCTTTCGACATCGTAAGAAATCAAAGATAATCCCGCGTGAAATACTTTGTGTTTTTGTAAAATCTCTCTAATTTTATAATTAATATAATTTCAAAATTAATATATACATACAACATATTAGTTACATACAAACAACTAATTAGTCCCGTGAAATATTTTATTCTGTATATAAAAGATACTGTACAGCTGTTGACGTGTTCCAATTTACAATAAGCTCTCTTATTATTTTTATCTTTTTTATGTAAATCTCTGTTTTTAATCAATATAATTTAATAAAACAATCGTGTTGCATTTTTTATGACAAAAGTAATATTATTTGACCTCATATAACAGCTCTGCTAAAAGAAAAATATTATTTAATTTTTTTTTAAATCGCTAGTGGTAATTTTTCGCCGATTATTCACTACATCGTTTATTTTAACATATCATTAATTTGCAAATATAATGGCTCTGTCTCGGGTCAACCACGCTGTATTACAGCGGATACTTTGCCACATGATTTTTCTATTTACGAGCAGCGCGTGCAATTTCACGTAAAAGTCTGGACTCGTTACGATAACATCGTATGACCCGACGCGTAATGGCCAAAATTCTAAGCGACCGTGAATCCGCGACAGTGGCGGCAGCGATGACCCCGAAGAAAGGAATAAGAACGTGATCTCATATGTCGTTACTCCCTTAACGATTATCGTTGCTTCTTGAAGAGGCTCCTTCCCTTGTCGTAATCATTTTGGCTGTTGTTGAGTTAGAGAGAAAGAGAAAGAGAAAGAGAGAGTAAAGAAGAAAAAGAAGAAGAAGAGAGGCATGGAAAGCCGCAGCTGCAGTCTGCAGCAGCAGTATCGCGTCGAATGGGGCCCGTAAAAAAGTATAGCGAGCCCCGTCGGCCGATCTTAAAGCTCGCGATGTATCTATTACGTCCGCCACAATTTCCGGAAGCCGCGAAAGTTCGGAAAGAAGTTTCCACGGCTGCGGGGGCTACTTCGTACGCCTCAACTTGGTAATAGTTTTACGACTTTTCGGGCTTACGGGGTCGAGCCCCGGTGCTCGCGTCGAATTAGCGGCTTGGGACCTCCGGGCTCTTTTGAGTCTCGAAGTACCGTGACCTGCCGCGAACAAAGCTCATCCAATGTTTCCCCGAGAACGAGATGATTGTACAGGGTGTCTCACCGTCGGTTCCGTTCCTTTTGACCACCGATTCTCTTTGATTACGAGTTTCTCGGTGTTTCCTCTCATCTGCAATTTTCACGCTGCGAAAACAATTACAAGACAGATATAGCGGCAAATGCTTCGTTGTATTTTTTTTTCAAATTTAGATATGTAATTAATATGTTATCGGTTTATAAAACGCTCAACGCGAACGTTGTAAAAAAAAATATGAGAGACAAATTTGTCTTTAAAACGAGCGTTTTATTTTATTTTATTTAAATACGCAAAGTGCAAAATATCGGCGTTTCAATTTGTTTTTTTTCTTCGGAAAAAAGTATGTAATATAAATGCTTTTCTTAGAAATGAATAATTCAATAGTTTCTTCTTTCGCAGAGAAATACAAGAGTTATTAGGTTTTAAGCTCAAGAATTCGTTTTCCAAAGCATTTGTCTCTTGTGACAAAGCATTCTCCTCCCTTGTTCTCATCTTCAAACGATATAATGATATAATGTGATATAAGAACCAGAAAAGCTTCTCTGACGACGCGATATATTTTCTTGTTCAACGCACTGAATTGGGATTTCCGTATTGATTGCGCCTGTCGCAAAAGGAGCATGAAAACACTAAGCTCCGGATCTCGCAGCGAAATTGATTATCGACAGGTCCGGCAGGCGATATTGGCGGGCAAAAATCGATTTCCGCGCAACGGATACATCAATCATAATCTACTTAGCTCGTGTAGCTTTAATCATCTAAATCGATCAGATAGCATTTATGCACAATAAATGCGCCCGACTTCCACTATGTATACACTTAGTGATTGAATTTATTCGATTCGACGCGGTGATTAATACACAAATTCTGAAAAATTGTAAAAATTAAAAGTTTTACGTTGACACGTTGTAGACGAAAAGATGAATGTTTTGTAAGTCTAATTAGAATAATTGACATCTTTCGACAAAAAAATAATAATGCAAATTTTTAATTTTCTTATTTATTTTACAACAAATTTGTATTTTAATCTACAATAATTTTATAAAAATGCATACACATATAAAAATGACGCATGATTAAGATTCTTTCCATGCATCTCTAAACATTATTCTGTTTTTTCCACTCAAAGTTTAATAACTCAGAAACTGTTCACGTTTTAGTAATTTCGCGCGAGGGTGTTCTCTAACTTTTAGAACACCCTAGACATTTCGTTTCGAGCAAACGTAGCTTACAATGTGTAAAGGGGAGTTAACGAGAGGAATAAATAAACTTGCTAAGGTACATAGGAAGGGATTTCGCGGGCGTGATCAATATAGCCAACAACAGAAACTCTCGAAAACAAACGTTTCTTTTTTGTTGTTCCAGCGGGTAACAATGTGAACGAGCCACCTATCCTGGAGGCCGGGGGATACCCCACGGGCCTGCCGCTCTCGGAATCGACCAAGGTCGGGACGGAGGTGTTCGTCCTGAAGGGCCACGATCCCGAAGGATCGCCGGTGAAATATGGCATACAACTCACGGACCATTTCGTCGTCAACCCGCGCACCGGTGTCATCACTCTGGCGAAGCCGCTCAATCGCGAGGTAAAACATCGTTCGATTTGACGCGTTCTTATCGAAAAGAGAGCTCGCATGCAAATTGTAGTCCTTATTTGAGCGACAGATACCCACCCTATTGTGCTCGCGGTACTTTAAGCTCGTATTGCAATATCTTACACGTGACTTCACCGACATCGTTTATCTCCCACAGTTTGTCTTTTATATTTGTCACCTCCTACATCTTAAATCTCTTTCCCCTCTCTTTTTTTCCTCGGTCTGGTTATAATTCAGAAAAGAAAAGATTACTGGTGTCGTTTTCTCATAAATCAAATTTCAAAAGCGATAGAAATAACTTAATCGAATTTTGCTTCTATATAAATGAGAATAATTTATGTAGGTTAATACGATTCACCAAATTTTTTTTCATCTAAATTTAGACAAAAACTACCAGTTGATTAAAGGAAATTGGCAATTAAAATTTATCAAGCACTGTCGCCGGAAGCTGATTACAAATTTATCCATCCGAACAGTCGTTTGTGTTCTTGTTAAATTTATCTTGTTTAGGGGAGTTTCTTGTCGTGCACGCTATATTTACGTCACTTATACCACTGTAAAGTAAACAGCGTCATGAATACTGCTTATGAGGTTCATACAACTACTTAAGCGCTAAGAGGACACGCTTAAGTTCGTAGACAGTGTCGTCTTATCTTCAGCACGTCTCCGTATACCTGAGAGGCCGAGGGACCAAGTAATTAGTTATTATCAAACATACTTAGTAGCGAGAATATTAAACACTTGGCATTTAATCAAGCCATCGCGCGAAACAGCGATTTTACTTTAAGTATAAAAATTTGCGATGTATTTTAATTTTCTACGTCTACTTCGCGATTTTTATTTTTACACAAAATTATTGAACGAATACTGATTCGAGTTTGCTTTTTATAAACTCTTATTTATCGGGGATAACCGGGGAATTATTGAGTCATAATCCGCTCAATAAATCGATTATTCTCACATCCTCTGCTTCATGAAAACCAAACCCCAAATCTTGTGTCCTTAATTCTCTTTTTACCTTTAGCGTAGATTTTATTAGTTATTTTCGATATAATTCTTTCTATCATTATTGCAAATTTTTTCTTTATCGTTTTATTCGACTATGTAATGATTATTACATGTTTTTCTCTTATAAAATCGCCATGCAATGGATGACGCTGTGACATATTCGTACAATATTCAACTAGATTTTGGAAACAGCGCAACATCGCATCATTTACAGAAATTTAGGTTTAATCGCGGTTTAATCGCGGCTAACGATATTTTCAAATCATAAATATTAGCAGCAGACCGATCAATTCATGTGATTCATACATACTATGTGAGCTTCATTTTGGAATCGAATACAAACTGAATGCGGATACTTTTCATTCGTGTGATTTCACGGTATCCGGTCTTTCCTGCGCGCTTTCAGAATAAGCGTTATTATTATCATTGTGACAATGCGAGTGTATATTTGTCGCATGAGAGGAGCCCGTCGAATCGATCGACGTGAATAACTTTTCCGAGACACATTTGTTCATATTTTGACACGTGCATCCTCAACGGACTTAAATGAGAGCCTGTATTCTAGGTGAGATATTTTAGGAAGCATATTTTAGGGCTCGCCTGACCGCATTCGTAAAAAATAACGCCGCGAGCTACAAATGGTTTTGGATATTTCGCGCGAACCATCTGCTCCGCGGCCGGATTCATCTCCGCTGCTGCCGCAGCACTCGATACGGTCGCCATCAATTCGAAATGGGGCCTGTCAAGCTCCGAGCGCGAAACAAATATCGGAAATTTTCCGTCGCCGAACTTGTCCGCGGCGAATTCCCAGCAGCCGCGTCCGGTCGCGTCGCAGTCGCAGCTACGTTTGCGCGCCGGTGCTCTCGGTGTCGGTGCAATGCAATTAATGCGATTACGATGTCCCAGGGATATAATACGAATTGCTATGCACGTTCGTGGATTTTCGCATTGACCCATCTCGGCCGATTCGCCATTGATTTAATCTAGCTAAATAGATTCGGAAGCGTATTCGCCCGCGCTGATTTCCGAATGCGCGTGCAGTGCGTACGCGCATTAGGCGAGATTCGCTCCACCATTCCCTTTCACGATCGAAATTAATAACCGGTTACGCGCACTCGCACAAATCTGATTCCTTTTGCGACGGAGCCCCGCACGTACGAAACCGCTCGGCGAAATCTGCTTTGGTGGAATTATCAATGGGGATAATTTGTGCAAAATGCAATTTTTCTCCGTTAATTCCGAAATCCACCGAGAGCCGGAGCTTCGCTGACTAGTATTGATATTGTCGGGCGTATTTTTATTCTTTACCTCACGTGAGGTGGAAGATACAGTCTCCTAAATAGCAACCAATATATCCTCCCATACGAGTAAAGAACGCGATCCCTCATGATGGCAGAATCTCTTTTGTTCGTGCCAACCACTTGTCGCGTACTGTATCTACTGCCATCGTTAAAGATTCGGTAAACCGGCGACTTTCTCGTCTCCCAGGGGCGTGTCGCCTTCATTGACGGGTGGAAGTCGTGAAAAATCGGCGGCGATAAAGTTCGTCCGAGAAAAGTTTCGAGGTCCCCCGGACCGCCGGCAGGCGATACACTAACCGGCGACCGATCGTAGATACACATTTGGAAGTTTTAGGACTCCCGAACGCCGTTGGTGCGCGCCACATTTCATTTGCGATTTCGCGAGCGACATAATACTCCACCAAGATTCTTCTTGGTCAGGTCAAATCGACTTTGATACGCAGCGTGAATCTCTGAGCCGCTGCAACAGAATTATACAGCAAGATAGGCGAATATTGTTTCACGTATGTTGAAAAAGAAAATTGAGAAAAATAATACGTTATAACATATTTAATTTTTAACTCTTTGTTATTCACTATTATTTCGTTTCTTTAATTATTATTTTTATACGTTAAGTATAAAAATGTATTTTATTTTATTAATATTTTTAGCTATTTGTTTTTATTTTTTTATATTATATATAATTTCTTTTATCAATTCTACTGTTTTTATTTATGGATATTAACTTGCATTTAAATTATTTAAACCATTTAAAATATTAATTATATTTATAATACTATTATTTTTGCTTATTATTTTTGTTATGTTGCTTTATATCATATATTTTATAAGCAGGAAAGTTTCATTAATGTTCATGTATTTCTTTTCGCATACCTCTATATGCCGTGCAAGTAATTTGGATTTTCGTTTTAATAACAAAGAGAGTTTTACGCGCTTCTGAATCCGCCTCTCGGCGAAAAATTCGCAAATTGCAGTAGCTCGAGATACATGACGTTCGCGCTCCGCGAAGGAAAAATTATCCGAAGCACGTGCAAAATTCACTTGAAGTTACAACGTGAAAGGATTTCCGGGTTCATTTGAATACGTCTAATTATCTCGGAGAAAAACGAAGGTAAAAGAATGGAAACTGTTTTGCGGAACCCGCTCCGCAATTTCTCATTTAATGGCGAAAAACTCTCGTGCCTCGCGTTTCAGCGGAACAGTTCATTGGCATATCGGTCGAATCTAATTATTGTGTCGCTTTACAATGCGAGAATTACGGGCATTGCATCGCTGAAATATTCGTCGTCATTATGTACATACGACTTCATTTACTACGATTGTTGTTTTTGGCAATAATAGATGATTATATGCCGTGATTTTACATCGAACACAGATCGATATCTACGTGTTTCACGTTATCAACGTGTATTATGTTTCGAAAACTGTGTCACAAAAAATATCGTATAAAATTATATAAAATATATATATATATATATTATATATTAACAAAGGAACCTAAAGTAATAAATGTGTGTACCAAAAGACTGTTCGTAACAACTATTTACTCAGAAACAATTAAAAATAATTGCTTACAGGGGTGAGAAAAAAGTAGCGAGATAGCGGACACGGGTAAATCGATTATCTAAAGCTCGCTCGTTTGATAGCAACATCGGTAACCTCCTTTTTTTTACATTTCGTTCGTAGTATCGTATTTTCGTGCTTTTTTTAGTAGTGTATCGGAGTCTTTTGATTGTGGTATCGAAATAACGGGCGCAAAAATCTCGGCATTCGTTGGGATTAATCGAAACTGCACCGCCGAGTACAAAGGCCGCAGAGAAATCGCCAGTTATTTTGATTCCCCTTTAGTTTCTGATGGACAGCAGCGCATACGAAAACAAACGTTTCGCTAACGTTGTTTCACGGAAACAATCGAGATGGAAAATCGCGACGCTACCTGCAGTAGCATTGTCGCTCGGAGGGAGGCTCTCTAGCGCGGCCCGCTTGCACGATCGTATCCGATCATGCGAATTACGCGATTCTCGCTTCTCAGCGAGGAGAAAGTAACGCGGTGGCCGTAACGTTCCCGCAAATACGAACCGAACGCGATTACCGCACGCTGCCCGCCGGCGAAACCTACGAGAGTTTCACGGCGAACTTAATCGCAGAAATATCATCTCCGCGGAATAGAAACGCGGCGAGCAACGTATTCGCATCCTGCATGGAATCCGCGGATGATTTTTACGCGCATTCGCAATATATAAAATTGCGCAAACTCTCCTATTACCTTGCCGCGCAGCGAGTGTCACGAAACTAATATTATCTCAGCAACTCTCCACGTACGCGCCGCGACGCAGGGACGCACGCCACAATACGAGGTAGACGTTCCCCTCCTCAGACTCTCGCAAGATCGTTAGCTGCGAGTTACCATCTTCTTGCTGAGGAAGTCTGAAGTAACATAATTGTAACACGTTGTAGGTAAATGGGTGAACGGCGCTCGCGATCTCTCTCGGGATTTCATCATGGATCGTTATCGGATTTAAACGAAATTATTCCACCGATTGTACGGAGTCTCCCGAAATGTCACTAAAATTAAAATGATACTGTTGCTCTCGTGCATTCCCGTAGAAATAAAGATACAAGTCTTGCGGAAATGAACTTATTATTCGTAACGATACACGCAAAAAAATGATTAGCCAAGGAAGCTAAAATGTAGCTGTGGCAGTTAAGATGTTTCATTAAAATAGAGACAACTAATGTGGTCCCTACCAAAGCTCAATTTTTTAGCTGTTAAAATTTTTATGCTACAGTAAAAAATATTCGCTGCTAGAACCAAATAATGTTTAGATAAAGCTATTATGCTAATTTCTCTTCGCAATCTAACTAAATGAGTAACTAAATCGAATTAAATGTTCAGTTTCATGTAAGATAATGAAGAATAGCTGCTATTTTTTTAACTTTTCATGTTAAAGAACATTTTTAATTTTAGTTAATAAAATTGTATTTCATAGCAAATGTATTTTATTTCTAACAGCTAAGTTTTAACAATAACAGCAAACTTTGAATTAGCTAACGACATTTAGCTAATATTACTAAGTTTTTTTTCGTATACTACTCGTAACGCAATTTTGTAAAATTTGACTGAAAATCTTTATGATGTCCATTTATTAATAAAAACACACAGCTCGAGTTGGCTCGAGTCTAAAGATGGATTCAGAGCACAATAATACGTTTCAAAATATCTCGAAGCACAAATCTGTTTCACAAATAAATAAACGAAGGAGACTATTATATCATACCGCGAAAAGAAGTTATAAAAGCTGATAAGCAATAACCGGTTTGATCGATTCGCATTAATTATTCTCTCTATGAAGTCTGGACCAATTAAACGAAGACTAACGCAAATAACGTTAGCCGCGGATAAAGCATAGCTGCGGCCGACGATGTCAACCGTGTGCAAATACGCATCGCGGCCGCGCTCGCGACGGTGACAAATCCAGGCCTGCCGGTTGTTTAACAAAGTTTTATCGCAACGTCACATGTTATTATGGCCATTCACAACCGCCATCCCTCTTCCCCGCGAGCGCATTTGTCAAGCGGTCGAAATGAACGGGCCTGTACAGAGCAATAAAGATAACTGCTAATTCGGCGTGCGTTCGGTGTGCTCGCAGTTGCTGATCGTGAGTGATCGAATAGCAACTCGATTACGTCGTGGACAGCATGATATTTTCCGCCCGTGAAGCGACGACTGACAATGAGATCGATCTCATCGTATCAGCGAATCGAATGTCGAAGAGAGGTAAACGCGCTGCTTACGTGATATCCACTCTGCAAGATACTTGAAATCTAAAATCGAGAAAGGGCGCTTTTCAAAGTCTAAAATTTGCCAAAGAATCTTAAATTACCCGTGTGGAAAATAGTTTAGTAAAACGAGATAAAAAGAGATAAATGCTAATGGCTAGATAATCTAAACTATATTGAATATATCTGTGATGATAATATCATTTGTCAAATTTCCCATATATATTATGTTTTAAAATGTTTAACTAGAAACTAGATAGTTATTTGCAGTTAACCATCATATCATATTTTGCTACATATTATATCTTTATTAGATCGCTATTGGCTAGCTACTATTAAATAAAGTGTATTATATAATACATATCTAATTTCTACCAATGCACTAATTATGAATTATGAAATACAAATTGAGTTATTTATAACTGTATTTAGTTGTCATTTCACATTTGGTTAGCAAAGTATGAGATTATAAATACTATAATGATACTTTTTTCTTAACTAGTAACTAGCTAATGCTTGCTATATCATCATTTGGATGTAAAAGCATTACAATTCTAGACAGTGATGATGTAAAACTCTTAATAATTAATAACAGTCAATAGACACTGATCACTTTAATTTTTTACTCGGGTAATATCGGCTCTCTTATATTATATTCGCATTACCATTCGGTGCATTTTTATTAGCGTTATTAGTGCCAATGTAAAGGATCGACTTTGATCATCCATTCAGTTCAGTCGAGAAAGCTTTACAAATTGCAGCGACTAAATTGAGAAACGGCACGACGATTAAACGTGGGTATTTAATATAGATTACAGTGGTCGTAATATAACAGAGCCGACTAATTAAGTACGAAGCCCTAACTCGTGACACGTGCATCGGTCGTTCGTTTTACGACGAAAGTGACATCATAAATTAATTTCGAAATTTCTATTTGCTAGAATTCCATATTTCCGCACGCTTCAAATGTATAAATGAGTAAATACCATACATATATTGAACTCTCTTACCGCATTAAGGTATTATTAAATATTATTCCTGTCCATCAGGGATATAAAATATATTAATAATATTATCGCATATACTATTATTTTATTCTTTATAAATATTTATAAGTATATAGATAGGCGACGATGTAATAGCCTCAAAATTAAAATTTTTAATGAACTTTATTTTAACAAAATTTTAATTTAATTTCGTATTTTAATTTTAATTTAAAAAGTATCTATAATAATTATTACTTTGAAAAATCTCAAAAATTACAATACGCGATAATTTTTCTGAATGTTTTCACAAGTGAAAAAATTAATTCTAAACTTATCGAAGAAAGTGACTTTGTCATTAAAATTAAAATCGCTAGTATTATGTATAAGCGAAAGCAATTATAGCAATTTAAAAAGATGCCATTGAGTTTTTCACTTGATGAAAACGCAAACTAAATCCTTCTCACGAACCCGAGGGAGATCGGGAAATTTGATTCGTGTATAATTAATTGTCGTTTTGGAGAGCAGGCAGGGACCAACAAGGAGGATTGTTGGGTGGCGCTCACTTTCCTCTGAACAAAAAAGGGATGAAATGAGGCTCTTCTCGGCCATAAATTTCGCCGCGTTTATGCAGAGACGCCTCTCCCCCACGTATAAATGAAAAAGGCCAGCGCGAAAAGAATATGGATGGACTTTTCTATTTCAAGCACGTAGCGATCGTAGCTCTCGACTTTCCAACTAATCCTGAAGCGAAAGAGAGCGCGAACATATGAGAGACGATGAGGGGGGGGGATATCGGAACGCGAACTAGAGATTTTTGGGGCCGGTGTCAGCCGGTGCATCGGCTTCATATTTGTTGCCAAAGTGAAAAGTAGCATACGAATGGTGCTGCGCCGCGTGTCGCGCTTGTCTTTGACTTTCAGGGACCATCCAAACTTGAACCAGCATAGCATAGTGGATGAAAGAGACGCCGTAAAGCGGGGTTGAATTGCCCTCCAAAGAGATCCTCATAGAATACTCATAAAATTCCCCTGAAAACGTGCGAAGAACGTTGAAAAGCTTGGTGTCTTTTAAGTGTTGGCACTCTGTCTATATTTTGATTACATTAATTTTATATCGTGGGTTCGGAGTACAAATTCAGTGGAAAATAAAATTAATTACTTTTTCCATACTAGCATCAAATATAACTAGCGGAGAAATTAAATGTGCAAAATGCCACTGTAAGAAGTCGATATTTTAAATTGAATGCTCGTACTCTTATGAGTTGGAAACGCGAACTATAGTTGTCACAGATGTATAAGGATATCGTTTAATTTGTCCTTTGTCGAAAGGAAACAGTCTGCCAATAATTCGCGCGGGAAAGGCACTATCGACCACTGTATATTAAAGTACTCGGAGGAAAAAGGAAAATCGATATCCTATAATTGGTTTGATATGCGGTCAGTTATTCCAGTGGCGTATAATTTTATTATCGCCCGTGCGCGCTATTAAGTCGCTATGATCTAGGTAAAAGCGAAGTAATTAGTTTTAACGTAGATTTTATGAACAAATTCGTTATGAAAGTATGATCTACAATTATAGCTGTGCAAATCGATTTATATTCGATAAAGTGCTCATTCTTTTAATTTAGTTTTCCATTCCTACAGGGATATTGCAAAAAAATATTTTCTGGCGTTATAAAAAGTTTGTAACGAATGGCTTCACGTAGAAGCTTCTAAATTTAGAAATTCATATTAAATAATACTAGTTGTAAAATATACGATTAAGATTAATGAATGTTCCGCTAATATACGAGCAAAAATTCCTGGATAGGCACAAAAGTCTTCGGGGTAATGTTCGAGCGTTGTTTGAATTCCGTAAGAGATTAACGACTTTCTCGTGCATCGCATGGCAATATTTTTCTAGCAATCCAAGTGCAATTTAATCGTATTCCCATTACGAACTTTTCTGGCTCCAAAGTGGAAGAATGGCTCCTTATCCCCGAAGTCGTTTCGATCCTCGAGTCTCACAAAGTAAGTTCCAGCCGTAGATTACGCTTAGTAATAGCCCGGTTTCTTATTTTCCTTCGTTATCGATGCATTATACCGCCGATTAATGGATACAGCGCGTTCTATTGTGCCGCTGGAACTTTTTTAAACCTCGCCGTGATGGCGAGAAGGTCTCGTTAAGAAAATCATTTTCCGATAGATATAAATCATAGGCTTACCCTTGTGGTATCGTAAAAAGATTATTCGTTTCAAATGTAATTCCGATTCTGTTACGTATTGTATTTGTAATTTCACGCAATTTCGCATAATATCGATTACATGCCCTATTTCATAATACTTTTCCGCTTTTTCGCGTTGCACTTTGTACTTTGCACTTCGTACTGTTATTTCGCACCTGTCTACAAATAAAAAGTGCAAGGTTAAAGGAAAAAGTAATTGAAACTTTTTAATGACTCTCCCAGGTTTTTGCGTAACGTTGTCCCAATTTTATCGTTGAAAATGCTCTACATTCTGGCTGTTATTACAATGGACAATTAAAAGCCTGAGTGTAATAACAGCGGGTAAATCGGAAAAAATATTTTGAGGAAATAAATTTAAAAACAATTACAAAGCAATATGATTTCGACAGAGATATTAATGAAGAATAAAATTTGAATAGAAACAAATTATATTTACTGTTATTTCAGAGATATTACACTGTTTATATTTCACAATGAATAAATATCAAAGTTTTGAACTTCACATTGTTACACCAATTTATCAATTGCAGCTGATATTGTTGAGAATTATATTGTTCTACTGGAGAGACTTATTTCAAGAATTCAAAATGAATCCTTGGAATAAGTCTCTCGAGAGGTCGAAAAATTCTATCCACCGTGCCATCTACAAGCTCGGTAATAAAATCGTATCCTCGTACACGCAATCTCGTCCTTCTCTCTCGAGTCCCCGTAATAAAATCAGGATTATTCGTAACGAAGTGTGTATCGGTCGGAGAACAATAGATGGCCGATAGGGCACTCTCATTGCCGGGACAGCAAACTCGAACGCGAAATCGCGCCTGTGTGTCGTATAATCATCCTTTTAGCGGCCGCCCTCGCTCGTCAAACGGCGACGGATTTATCGAAAAAGTGCCGCATACCTGATATACAATTGCAGCGACACACCAGCGGCTTGCTGACGAAAGCAAGCGCGAGAGACGACCAGAAAGAGGCGGTTCGTTCATGGTCGATGGTCAACCGGCTGGCTATCCCGGGTGCCGGGCAATAAAAGCACACCATCGCAGGCCCTGATGCAGCTGGACGGCCCTTTGTCCGGCAGATTGCAATGCGAATTTCCGAGTATTGTTTACAACGCGCTACTGGCCGACCATTAAATAATTCCATTGCGATAGTAGTATCCGGTGTTATACTACGCAGTCAACTAACTTTGTATAAACGGAAGCGGACGCGTATCAGCGGGAAAGTGGTAGGAAATATGGTTCTAAAGATATCTTTGATATACCAACATTTCACGGCGGAGAAGGCGTTGAAATATTCTCAAACAAGACAATTCCGAGAATAAACGTTATAAGACTGCATGTGCAAACTGCTTTTATTGTGATTATTAGTGTCATTTGTGAAGTTAGATAATAATGTATAATGGAATTATTTAGCTTTAGTATTTTTTCGACTTTATTTTTGTTCCAATTTTAATTTAATTCCATCAAATTTAATTGTTTTCTTTCTTCTTTTCTTTAATTTCTAGACAATGTAAGAATAAAAAGCGTAAGAATGCGATATAAATAACGTTGATTTTCTTCCACATGTTACGGAGAAATTGAACAGAAAAAGAGGAAAAAGATGTGTTAACTGAAGTTGGTCGATCGAAGACTGTCTTAAAAGTGAATTATTACGGCGCAGCGCGCGCGTCGATCAAATGTCTCCGCCAGAAAAATTGCGTCCAGCGTAATATCGACAAACGAGTAATTAATTGCACCACGGCTTAGTATTACCACGCGTTTCTCGAGCGAGCTACAAAGTTGCAAGTTTTTTCAAAAAAAAAAAAAAAAGATGGAATAAAATCCCGAGAGAGAATTTGCAAACTGCCCGCGCCAGTGAATAAAGAATATTAATCTTCGTACTTTGCCGAAAAATATTTTCACCTTTCAGTAAACGCGACTTAAAGTTTCAATTTTATTTGCAGCAGTTTTACCCTTTACTTTTCTATCGTTTGTTATTTTCGGCTCGGGAAATAGGTAATGATAAATCGTGAGCACAGAACACAGAGAACGCACGGAGCACCGAGAGTGATCAAGATTCTGCCGTCTGCGCGGAACGGTTTCTCCGCACCGTGCAATTTCTTCTTGCTGCAACGAATGCTGGAACGAATACAAGCGCATTTACCTCAATTCACCTTACGACACCGGCCGACCTTTTCAACCCTGCCGTTGATATCCCCGTCATTACTTACAGCGACACGAAGGCTGCTTACGGCGTCGGAGACTGCCGAGCACGTGTAGCTTTATGAAAGCATTTACAGTGCACGCGACAAACAGCGAGCGCAACGGTTGCGACCGGCAGCAGCATACGTTACATACAGATGTGCCATGCCATCCTACGTGCCCTGCAAACGCACCCTCGTTAGAGATGCGCGTCGCGCGATCCCACTACGAGCGACCGGCTACCGCCGCCGTCACCTATCTTTTACTTCACACCTGTTCGGCAATCCAAATCCGCGAGCGAAAATTCCCTTCGATTTCTCTTATCCCGGAGAGATAGAGGTAACCGAGTCAGCTTTCTCGTATCACTTTACATTTTCTTCCTCTCTTTTTCTCCCACTTTTTTTTCTTTCTCCCTGGCTTTCGTATCTGCTAAATGTGCGACCGTTTAGCGCTATTGTCGTACTACAAACTATTCACGCGCGCGTATCCACGATTGTTCTGCTCGCACGAAAAATTCGCAGTATCACGTTTTCCGAAGGTAACGGCGATGCCGCACGCGATATGCTGGCGTCATTATTCCTAATGCGACCGGTCGTCACGTGTTAAGCCCCGGCTTATCTCACACCCTCGGCTCGAACGTTGTTGCCCTCCCAAGTATGATATACACACCCCGGCCAAAAAATATCTCCGCAGACACCCTTACCACCGCGTGCAACTTTATCGCCGACCCTCAGGGGGGTGCCTCGCGAAAGTATCGCGGCGAACCTTGGCGGCTTTTCTTCCCCGCCGGAAGTAGCGCGGTCACGCGACCGTTCCTCCCTTCTCGTCACGACTCTTCCTCTCTGCGCCCCCCGCCTATGCCAGATAATTCTCTCGGTATTCTTGGGCTTCCTGTCGACCGCAGACTGGGAACTACTTTCGGAGGACACAATGCCTTTGCTCAC
This sequence comes from Tetramorium parvispinum, assembly GCA_011638315.1. Taxonomy (NCBI): domain Eukaryota; kingdom Metazoa; phylum Arthropoda; class Insecta; order Hymenoptera; family Formicidae; genus Tetramorium; species Tetramorium parvispinum. The sequence continues at coordinate 80,625 of VBVR01000018.1, forward strand.
CCCCGCCCGCGGGGAGGCAGAGCCACCTCGTCCTCGCGGGCGTCGTGTATCGCGACTACGTGCACGGAATCGCGATCCCTCGGACAAAAGGGTGCGCGTGGGCCGCCGCGGTGCTCCCTCTTGCCGGTTTTATTTCGGTGCCGGTGCAGCCGACATGCCCGCGATACGAATTGCCGCTCAGATAGTCGACAACGCCGTATCACACTGCAACATTTTGCTCGAAATTCCAATCTATAACCGACACCGTGCGATCTCTTCGTGGCATTTCAATCGCAAAAAGACACTTTCTCTCTCTCTCTCCTCTCTATCTCTCGTAAGTCATTTAGTAGCTTTAGTTCATCGAATAAAATTTAGAAAATCTAAAATTCTTTTATTATTACTGCACTGACACTTGTGAGAGAAAAGTATGTGGTATTTGCGACTATAATTGCATAGTAAAATAATTATAGTCAAGAATATTATTTTTATAGCCAAATGTAATTACTACTACAATATTTTATAGTACAACTTACTACTAAGTTAAAATCTCGTTTTGGTTAATAACAACCATATTATAAGTTGCATGGACCAAATTATGATTATGAGGACTTTAATAAAATATTAAACCAATCATAATTTACATTATTTGAATAACTGTAAAAATGTAGTTGGTCCAAAAGTAACTATAAATTATAATGACTATATTATAATTACTGCAACTATTTTTTTCTCTCAATATGTAATTTATTGTCCTATTTCTCGTATCCTATCACTTTACATTTTCTACTTCTCTTTCTTTTTCTTCTATTTTTTTCTTTCTTGGCTCTCATATCTACTAAATGTGAGATCGTTACGCAGTTTTATGTAATTTTTAAAAATCTTGCTCAGTAATATTTCAGCATTGATCGAGTAATGTGCCCTATTAATTCCTGCAATTTTAACATGTATACATCATTTTCATGATCCGTTGCAATTTAATTCTCGCGATATCAATTTTCTGTTAATCCTATGAGAATTAAGTTTAATTAAAGAAAACGTGACAGATATAGATAGAGCAATCCCCCCCCCCCGGCGAAGATAAACGCGTTTTCTCACGTTCGGACATACAATTTTATCATGTCTTGATTTTTACGCTTTGTCTTGACATTTGTGCTTCCTTGCGACGGACGTTAGAGCCACTCGTGTTGAGCCGGGCTCGTGTGTCACGAAACTCGCAGGCCGAAATCACGATCGCCGGTGAGAGGGGAGACGTGAGAAACGCGATACGCGCTCGTTAGCCGACAGTTACATCGCCGAGAAACGGTATCGCCAGGATACGTGCGAAATAAAAATTGCAGCTCAGCGATTTCAGGTCGCGGGCATCCGCGCGACCTAGTAGACTGTAACGAGAACGATCGTATTCCCGGGGATATTCCGGGTTCGACCCGAACGTCGTAGACGTCCCGGGATATTTCGCGACCGAGAGACGAGTTCGACGCGAAAGGCAGCTCTAGCTCGCAGACACCAATTACGATTAGAACGCACGTGGGACCGTTGCGCGCGGGAAACTTTTAATTCGCGTGGAATTAAATTGGAATTAGCGACGAGAGGGCCGAGCAGCGCGGCGGGATAAGCTACGTCTGCACCGTTCGTTGTAGACTTTTCATCGCGAATCGTACATTGTAACGTGCATGCCGTCAGCCCCAATTATCGCGTGAATTCACGCTCTTATCGATGCGCGCAGGAAGGTGTACGTGTACACACGGACAGCTCGATTTTGCATAGAGCTCAGCGCGCTTGAAGCCTCCTGCATTGTGACGTATATAACGAATAATTGGCGGTAATTGCGCGAGTAATTGGGCGAAAGGAATTTTTCAAAGGCGCAATTTTGGCGTATTAGGCATCAGCGAATCCATTTAGCTTCCCTTTGAGAAAGGAACTGCGCATTATATCGAAAATAAATTAACGTTACGTAACATATTCGTTACTCGATCCTTATTTCCTTAAGCGTCCGCTTCTTTTTTCCGGCAATTAATTTTCACGCGAAATCATAGAGAGTCTCGTGTTGCGACGTTGTCGCAGACAAGCAATTAACCGTAATTGTCTTCATAATTTTGCGAGGGGAACTTTTGAGGGGTGTAATTTTATTATATCAGCGAGAGCCACCATGAAAATCGTAACGCAATCAAACGCGAGTCATTTTTCGAGCAATAATGAAAATGAAATTTTTGAAAAGAGAACTGTCATATTAGCTTTTATTGAACTTATTTATTTATCTTTTTTTTTTAAAAAAAAACACTCGTCGAAAATGAATTATTGATGAGCATTACTTCATTAGTATACATTTGTATCTACTTTTAAAGTTTTGAATCCTTAAACATCTTTATTAAGAGTTGCTCCAATTTTTCTTTTTGGAACACGATATTTATTTAATTGCATTGCAGAAATACTGTTTGACATTTTGATGACAATACGCTTTTTTATGAAGCTATAAATAAATTATTAAACAAAAGAGCACGATAATAGAAATTATATTTATATAAATTGATTTCATAACGATACCGATGTCATATGGCAAATAATGTTATGAATAAACATTGAATCATATCTATGTTACTTACATTACGTTCTATTTACGATTTCAAATAGCTCACTATTTTTCAAATACGATTTATACTTTATTTTGCATCAGCTGTCATCGTGTTTTTGTTTTATAATACAACTAAAACTTGTCAGAAATAACGACGTTGAATTTCATGAAATATGGAAACAATGCAATCGAATGTATTGCGTCTAAACATGTATGTAATATTAAACATTGCAGTTCCCGCATTCTTTTTTTTTCGTAATTTCACAATAATGTAAGTTCTCTGAATCACGTAATCGCGAGCGGGGAAAATTCGCGAAAGAATGCAGCCTCTCGCGGCACAAATGCGATTGCGTTCGAACGTAAAATTCCTTCCTATTTAATCCGAATAAATAATCGATGGTGGCGCGGAATGCACGCCGGGTGGAAATGAGAGGTGGGACAGGGGAGGGCGGGGTGAAAAGTTAGGGCGCGCTTTTCACTCAGGCTTGCTGCATTCCATCGACGGCGTAATGACGGAATTGTCGTCATGTCAAACGCTCTGTCACGAGTACCTCGCGCTCGTTTCGCTTTGCATTCGGCGACGCGCGGGCGCGCCCTGCATGCGCGTGCAGATTAAAATTCCGATAGCGAAACGCGACAGGGAGCACACGGCTCCGGAGCCGTTGGCAAAATAGAAAGTCGCCTGCATTAAACCGCGCGCGTGCCGACCTAGCCGGCGCCAAGCCGGCTTCCTGCGAATTAAATTTTTGACGAATCGCGTAAGCGACACGTCGTTTTCGCTGCGCGATCACGGAAAAATCGTAGGAAATTACGATGACTTTGCAACGGGAAGTATGTTATAAAAATATAAATAAACGTCTTATAAAATACACTGAAAAAAAATTATGATAATTAGTTATATAATCATTCAGTCTTGATAAAAGTTACCAAGAATCTTGCTGAAATAGGTTCAATTAAACATATAGGTCATTATGCCAAAATAAATGTTATAAAAAATTAAATGATCATATTATTATTATTATATTTGGTAATAGTAACTAAATATTTCAAAAAAATTGCATTACTAAATACATCTTATAAGTTTACCTGGAATTTTTGTTTCAGTGTACAAATATGAAATATAATTCTATATAGCTCGAGATTTTCGTATGCTATAACAGTCGAGAACTGAATAAAGTATGGAAGTTTAATAATGAGACTTGCAACGATAACAACGAAATCACTTTAATGAAAGTCTATAAGAACATAGATCCGATTATACGCGCGAGTCTCGATACACATCTCGTTGCTGTAGATGCGAAAGTACCATTCGCAGATATTGGACCAGATCAATTTATACGCGGAGGCAATGCGGAGGGATAATACCATTAATGCCGAATAATCGACGAGCGTGTTATATTATAAGCGGGTCACTCTCGTGAACTCGCGTCGTGGACATTGGACGTAGAGTACCGATTAATGTGCCTCAACATTCCTACTCGTGTTTGTATTTGCGGATTATCGATATATTTTTATAAAAGGAATTTGCGCGTGCACATAGCGCGAATAATATATTATTTATTGGCAGAGAGCGAGGGTATGTTAAACTTTTTATACATGTAAAAAAAAAACAGATATTTTATCAAGAGAAATTATTTCATAATAGATGCACAAAATTATATAGAATTATATAGAATTTATAGAATCTGTGCGTGTGTATGTACTGTCAAAATCCTTTTTATTTTATATGTTAGTATTGATGGTTAAATTTCTGTTTTCACAAACACACACCTGCGTAATAAAAAAATGGAGCATCATGTACAAGGAAAATTTATTTTTTATACTTTTGCAATATCGCTTTTTCTAAAATAAACCGATGCCGATAAACCATTAGCGCGAAAAAGAGCAACGGGCGGGCTGTAAACTTATCTTCGAACTTCGAAACTCATGGACGCGCAACGCGCTCGTGTTCTGCCCCCCTTTTTTTTCGCAACAAATAATGAGATCGCATATCAGCCGGCCGAGTAGTAATTCATCGGGTGCGACGGCGAACCGTGTTTTTTTTCTTTTTTGCCAGCGGCTTTTTTCCCTCCCCCAGATAAGCCGGAGCGAAGACCCCCACCGCCGGGGTGTTTGTCATGTCGCACGCAAGCCGGTACGAAATATTCGTCGAGTTATTCGATTTTCGTCGGTCATTTAGCCCGCGCTACTGCATCCCACATCCGCGAATTCCGCGACGCGCGATTCCGCGTCCCCCCCTAAAGTTGCGCGGCGCGCAATGAATTATAGTTTTAATATCGCAAATGAAGGACGATCGCGCGAACGCGAACGGAACGACGCGCGGTGCACGACCGTCAGGGTATTTATTTCCAATTGATGCACGTGCATGTACGGCCCCACCGTCGTCGGGGCGATTAAATCTCGTTTCCGGCGGCATTACTCATTCCGCAGGACAAATCGCTGCAGTAGGATGCTCTGAGAATAAACTACAATTAATTAAGGTACTATCGAACGTCGCTTCTGTGCACGAATCCTCGACCGTAAAGGAAAACCGCGATCGCAAAAGTTGGTACGTTTCCTCCTCGTGTGCGGTTCTTCTTTTTTTTTTCCTTCTTTTTTTTCTTACAACGGAAACGTATGTCCGCCCGTCTATCTTTTCGCCAAAGCTTCGGAAGTTGCTCAAAGGCACGCGAAGATACGGAAGATGGCAAACGAAATGGAAACAGGCAACTTCACCGACGTCCAGCCATTTCAATTACTCGCTTCCCTTTCCACGCCCGTATCTCGTCGATGCGGTTACCTTCTCCAGTGTGAGCTATTGTATCAGTCACATCGTTCCTTTAATGCATCGCCGCGATGCTCGATATACGGCAAATACGTCGAATATACGAGATACGTTTTTTTGGATTTATTAGTAATTTTAGGCTGTATCTTTTCTGTATATTTCAGAAAGACTCTTACTCCAAAATTCCTTAAACTGGAATTTCATTGTGCGTATTGTTGGAAAAGACTCTATTCGAGCGACTCGGCATTGATGCGAAAATAATGATAGTACGAAATAATAAAAGGACACTTTTATACTGAATAATAAAAGGGTATTTTTGTACCGAATGTCCTTTAGTATTTTCCGAAATTTTCTGAAATAATGTTCCTTTTGAAAATGACGAATTCAGTCATCTAAAGTACACACTCGGTAAAATAAAAAGTCACTTTAAAGAAATATAATTAAAGGTGCTCTTTGTATTTAATCTCGTACAATTATCAGCAGGAACCAGAATCCGGCGCGGCGAGTCGGACGCAGCGATCCACGTGTTCGTGACACGTTCACCGTGCGAGTGTCGATAGTTTAAACGACGAAACGAATCGAGCTGTCGTAGAGCGTCGATTGTCGGTACCGTCCACGGCGGGTCGAGGAAATTTTTCGGAAATTCCAGCCGGTCGCTTTTAAGTAATTTCAACGTCCCCATGCCGTTCAGCGCGCGTGATAATAACGCGCCGTCATTCTTTACGCTCGGCCAACCGAACTCGCAGCTGGGAATCTTCCGTTGCGACGCGCGGAGATGGACGCGGGATGCTGAAATCCGTAGTTCTATTCCGAGGAATTCATCCCTTGCTGCGACCCGTTTAACCGCGCTTGACCCACCGCTGGATATCGCCACCCGCGTTATTTCGAGCGTCGCATTTCGCCGTCCGCATTTACGAGGAAGGTCCGCGCGCGGTTGCGAAGAGTTTACGATAAGGCATTTTACGTGCGAGGTCGTCCGAACAAGGGACGGACTTCTCTCTTCTTTTTACAAACACCCTCACCCGCGATCTCAAGCTCGCCTGTAGCCTTTGGATTCGGCGAAAAATCGAGCGGTTTAATTTATTGTCTTTCATAAAATTTTAGAGCAAGGCGGATCGTATCAGAGGTAGAATCGCAAAAATTGTATTGCCCTGATTTTATATTTACTTTATTAGGAACGTATATTTCCGGCTGCTTCGAAATTAGACTCTTAGAAATGTACTCTTGGATATTTTGATAAGTTGTCGCATTTTAAGTTTATTTCATTATTATCGCATTTTAAGTTTTTTTTATTTAAGATATTCGACAAAACTTTATTTAGAAACGATCATGTAATTTGCAAAATACTCGCGAAGTTGGTTTTATTAAAAAATAATATGACAGAAATAGGGCATCGCTAATCTTGTTCTCACAGATCTGATTTCATCTCATATTAAGACATGTCTAAACATATGCCAGTTTTTTCTTGCTCCGTCAAAACGAATGTCGAATTATTGTTCCATAATCTCCAGCAAGACAGAATACTTTGCTTCGTTCAGCTCGAAGCTCGCACAGAGGAAGCGCGCAGTCATCTGAAAAGTTAGAATTACAGCGTACAAATGTTACGTGCATGTACGTACGCACTCCACGCGTCATGCATTATGCGTCGAGTTTCCGCAGATGCAATTGCAAACGAAAATGTGTCTGCGCGTTCTCTCAATCTTTCTTTAACTCTCTTTCCCGGTCGGTTCATGAGCGTTATCGACATTATTATGTTTACGTGATTATTGTGCGTTCATCATTATCCGCCTCGCAGGAAATTTTCGACATTTAGCGCTGTAATTATTGGAGCACGATAAGTATGATAATACCGATGCTACGTTACAATACATTATCAAGCGCGTTATGATGTGTTACGATTCGCACGCTGTTGTTAATCACTCCACCGCATTATTACAGTTGCTTACAATGTTTGTTCATTGTACAATTTCTTGTAATTAAGTAATGAAACTATTGTCGTGTCTGATTATATCTTAAGCCCTTTTAGACGATAATACATTCGCGTCCGACATTATAAATTTTATTTATAATTGAATATATTTATATACATATGTATGTAAATTCTTATATTTATTTTATATATTTATTCTAATATCTCTAACGCTTTTTATAGCGTGTAATACATAAAAGCATAAATAAAATTTCATTCTGGATTTAATACGAATCGGCGAGCATTTGTCTAAAGTGAGTTTTCAATTACTACGTAAATTTTCACAGCAAATTGACCGACTTTAAACGATTTTTTCTTTTTTTATTTCAAGTAAATGATCTTAATTTTTTCTTTATTTAAATCTCTACGCAACGATGGAAATCGCGATCTCGATTTCTTACGAGAGAATTCGTATCTATATTTGCACCGTAATATGTTACAGCATATAAGCAAATTCAACTTCGCCGTCAGGTATATCGCCGTTATTATTGTTCTCCATTACTATGACGCCTTTGGGAGACTATCTACCGCGTAAATATGTATATATTCTAATGCATGCGCAATTGGGTACACGTACACACTTGACAAGAACTTCGAATGCCGTCTTTTCACCCTCGACCTCGTTAGCTACTAGTAAATCCTCAGTACTACCCACTTTTCCGTCTTTTCCAAACTTCCGCGCGAGTGGTATCTACTCCAAACGACACTTCGCAGTCTTTGTATTTCTGTTTTTTTTTTTTCACTAAATTCCGTTCGAGTGTTTTAATTTTCAACAAATTATCGTAATTTCTGATTTTAATTCTGTTGTTCATTTGAAACATAAAATTACAATAAAGTACTCTTTATTTCTTTTATTATTCTAGTTTATCAGAATTAATTAAATTATTAATGAAAATGCTTCTATTATCTTACATGCCGGTGGAATATCTCGTTTTCGGAGCTGCCTTTCTTCTCGTCATTTTTCGACAAAACTTCGCGGAGATCTGAAATTGTCTACGGAACTTTCGGAAAAGTTACTTAAAGATGCAGACTTGGAATTGCTTTTTCAATATTAGGACTTGGCTCTCTCGAATGAGAATTTCGAGACTCGAATGTATATATTCCTAAGCTTAAGAATACATCCAACATGATAACGTATTTATCCATTGAGAAGCGAATGCGCGGCACGTTTCTACGGCAAAGTACGTAACAATACGCATGATGAAAAATGCATTCATCAAAAACGGTCGAATTTCTCGCAACAACGAAGAGAAAGAGCGCGCGCGTCTCGAAATCCGGGAGAGGCGGATTTGTTCCTTTCTTTCCGATACAGTGAAGCTTCCGTCGCACAAATCTGCCAATAAAGCCGGGCGTTTACCACCCTTACTGCAACTCTCGACTTCGTCGAGAGAAGAAAACTCCTCGGGATGGCCCAGAGACGGGACTCGCGAAGACCCGTTCGCAAATGATCGATCTCGTAAAACGACGGTGCTTGAAAAGTACGCTCTCTCACGTACGGATTGAGGCACGTTCGAGATCCGTGTACCTTCCTTTAAGGCTTCGTGAGGGATACAGGAAAGTTCTTAGCGCGAGAAGGGAGTTCTTCATCCCTGTGCACATCTGAAATCACACGTATATATCCTGGCACACGCGCCTTTGTGTAATGTCACTGCGAAGGTACTAGATACAAAATATGTGTCGTATTAAGATCGCTAAACAATTGCAAAGTATATTTAATGTTTTTTTTTATTATCTTGTTATCCATATTTAAATGAGTTTCTGCAAAGACCTCATCTGAAAATCGGGTAACGATTTTATTTACACAATTAAATTATTTTATTAAATATATATCGATGAAAACAAAAATATCGTATAATGAAAATTTGTTTCATTGATTAAAACTAAAATTATCAAAAATTACATTAATTTTGAGTGATATTCTGGAAAACAATTAAAATTTAATTATGACCTTGCAGAGCAGGAATATATTATCGTTTTTTTTTATATTTTTTTCTTGCAACCTGAGAAGAAAGCTGTATTTCAGCTCAAAACAGTATCTGGCCTTGCATATTTTATGTATGATTTCGTACTTTTCGAGTTTGGCTGAAAGCTCACGCTCGAAATTAGCTTGGCAATCAAAGTATTAAGAGATTTAGGCGAAAAGTGAATTAAATCCATAATTTTTAAGATCTGCTTTACGACTTTATACTTTGGATTACAGAATTAGCTCCGCTCTTGCTCACTGTACCTTTAATTTAAACGCATAAATTGGATGCTTTCGCGCTTGAAGACAAAAATATTAACGCTTCCGAACTCGCAACTAAGAATACTAAGCGTCAGTCCTCTTATAAGTTAATTCTAAAACCCTCTTTAAAGTTGACGGCATAATTCCGACAAAGTCAAAGCTCCAACCTGGAATTTTGCAGTGTTTCACGAGCGTTCGTCTTATCTGTTTCAGGAGAACGACACGATACGCTTCCGCGTGACTCTGGAGGACGAGGTGCCCGCGGGACAGCAGCCAAACATCGTCGGCGTCGACGCATACGTGATCGTCTTGGACGAAAACGATAATCCGCCGCACTTTCTAGGCGTGCCATACGAGGCGGTCGCCGAGGAGGACACCCCGGTCGGCTCCACCATCCTGCCGGGCATCAGGGTCGTGGACCCTGACCTGCTGGGCGACATCATAGATCTATCGTGCGTCCCGCAGCCACAGGTGAGTCATTAATACACGTTAGCGCGCGCGGTAATGTCCCGTGAAAGATATTTTTATCCGCTCTTTCTCTCTCTCTCTCTCTCTCTCTCTCTCTCTCTCTCTCTTCGCGGCGAACGAATTTCTTGCCACCCTACCATGGGATGGAGGGAGGATTTCCCGCGAGAAGGAAAATTTCAACCGACGAGTCGTGCCCTTCTGATCCATCGTCTTGGAAAATCCGTCGTTGATAGAATTACCTGGAGAACAACATGTTTTCTTTTTCTCTCTTTCTTTATCCTCTCTTGACTTAATATCTTTACGAAGCGCCCTTCTGCCGACAAGAAACGCGAGTTTTTGTTCTTATTTCTCTTTTTCCGAACTGGTGATCGAGTAAAGGCACAATGGAGCGTGACAGGTCCCCTCACATGGATTCGTATAACAATTCCTCCGCTAATATGTATACTCCTTTTTATTTCGAGTATCGCAAATTGCGAGCTGCAATTTATTTCGCAACTTTGTGGGATCTGTTTCTAATTTGTCTCTGTAACTATTGGAAGATTCCCAGCTCTTTTTGTCGATTATTTTCAATCGATATCGATTAAGTATGTATTGTATATTCTATCGCGAAGTATGTATAAGTAGTGTCTGGGGAAAAAGATAACGGAACGAAAAGAAGAAATGAAAAAGGTCTCTTCTTTAAATTCGTTTCTGCTGTCGCGTCGGACGGTCGCCTCGCGAAAGAAAGATAATAAACAGGCTGCGAGAGAGGGAGTTGTTTTCCGCTCAAAGGATTTATTAAGAAGTCGTCGTCCGCGTCGTCTCGGTCTCCTTTATGCGACACGACGCGGACTTGCAGTATCGAGATCTGGGGTGGACTGCGACGGCCACCCTCGTTGAGATGCAGTTGGATGCACAGCGGATAAAAGATGTACAAGTGCCGGTGTTTCACGTAAATGAAGAGAGCTCGGATGAAGTGTTCCCCTTGTCCGCGAGGCGAGGCGAGCCGAGCCGAGGCGGAATATCGGCGCCGAGGCGCTTTGTAATTCGCAGTTTTCCATTAAGTTATCCACTCTCGTATCCTGTAATAAACTCAGAGGGAGAGAGAAAGAGAGAGTGAGAGAGGGAATGAGGGAACGTCGGGCTCTCGCCTCGCCTCGTCTCGCTTCGTCTCGCAACGGCGAGCAGCACGCCCGAGGGAGCCGAGGACTCGTCGTCGACGACGGCGTCGGCGGCGGCAGCCAGTCCTCGTAGTCGGACTTTTGCAATCATCGTTGTGGAGCCCGACGTTAACCCCTGCGGAAAACGCGTGGCCTATTTCGCACGAGCGAGCGTGTACCGCTCGCATAGCGGAGCGTATTCGCAAATTTAATAACCGATGCGTAAGAGGAAATTTTATTATCATCCTTGCGTAGAATTTGAATTCGCCGATTCATTCAACAGCGCTTAACCGCCGATGAAATTGGGTTTTATTGTCAATATGTGCAAGCGCGACTTATTTATCCCGTTTATGATTAGAAATGCAGACGTGTATTTTAAATATCCCACACGGGAAAAAAAATTTGGATGGATCAATCAGAACTCTGGATATATCAACTAGAGTGTCTGGTGAGAAATGAACGATCCATACTTTTAATTAAGTTAACTTGACAAAGTTTGGTAGCGCGTTTCTGGTGAAGACAAGTTTGGTTACACATATTCGAGTGTAGGTAATCAAATAAATATGATTGCATTCTGTTGAAAGCAACAAAATGTTCTGATTGTGTACTAGAATATTTAATTATAATAATCAGAAATTATGCTCAATTTTATTAATTATACATGTTACGTTCATCTAACCATGCTATGTAGTTATAATAACTAGACACTTAGATATTATAACAAGATTAGCAGTAATCAAATGTCGACCGTTGTTAGAATTAAATATCCTGGTTAGTTACTTGATTACCAGAATATTTCATTTTAATAACCAGAAATTCTGTTCAGTCTAATCAAATTTTGTTGAACCAAACATGCCTTGTTAATCCAATTGTGGTTATTTTTTCCGTGTATCCTTCGTGATGTCAAGATTTTTTTTATATCGCTCTTTACATGTATTGATTTACATGATTTTTACATGTACTATTCTCTCCTTTTTTTTGCCTTCTCATCATATCAAATATAAATGTACGTAGCAGGATAAAATAATTAAAAGATATATACGTTTAAAATGAAGCAGCGACTCTACATTTTAAGCTGCTGCTTCGACACAGAAAGAAAATATCGTCGAAAATCTATTTCAGATACGGAGATATCTGGAAATGTAATTTTTTTATACATTTCATTTAGCACAAATCCAATTCGGATAGAGCGTTCGATAGTACGCCTTGTAATAAGTTTTTGTTCCATCGCACCTTTCTCGCACAAGTCTATAAAATTTAAGTCACGTCCGGGGATCCGTATTTACGGAAAAGTTGTAACACGTTATCGTGGAAAATTGCTGTTGAAAACCATTTTCTGCTTAGAGTCCGATCGATATAGCGTGCAATCGGTTATGCGATACGCGCCATTCGTTTCGCAGAGGGGCACGAAGAAACGGCCCGAAAATTCGGTCGACGGGAAAAAACGGTGCAGCGTATCGCTTTCGCGCGTTTTTTTTTTTTCTTTTCGTGAGGGTAAAAAAAGAGAGGAGATCCAATTCGTATATCATTTCGCGATCCGTTAAAATTATCTGCCTCCTGGTTTCACCCCCTTTCTCTCTTTCCGCGCACCGCCTCTCTCTCGTTCTCCTCGCACTCCTCTCGGAAAGGATGCGCGGCGGGATATTAGTACGTATAACGCACCGCCTCCTACGTCATATCCGCTCGATAAATTCCCGGTCGGAGCCGTTAGGCGCGACCAATAAAACCGTAAAACCTTTTAACTAATGGTTCGCCGGCTTTACGGCGGCAAACTTTAATGTCCTCTCTCGTTGTCGTTATAAGCGCGAAACGCGACGCCGCCGGCCGGACCGACGCGATTGCGTTCAGTCATTAAGTGTAACTAATGTTTACCGGCGCGCGAATCATCCGCGAAACCGGAATCAACGGCGAAATTTTCCATTAACGATCCACGGCTCTCGATAGCGATGATGCGGTAACTAAACTGCTCGGAGCAAATATGAGATTTGCCGGAAATTAATTATAAATTGGAGAAACACGCTCAATATTTGCGCTCGTTATTTTTCATCCATGTCAAAATTCGTTTGATATGAATTATTTTTAATCGGACATTTCTCTCTCTCTCTCTCTCTCTCTCTCTCGGCATTGCATATGGAATGACATGGATTTTTAATGATGATTTCTGGATTCGCGTTAATATTTTTTGTTTACTTCGAAGAGCGTTACATACTCTGATTTGCTATAAGTCGCCATTGCTCCAAACTCAATATTCGGTTAATTTGACTAAAACAATGAGATAAAATTAGCGATATATTGAGTGAGCCTTACTCAATATGTTGTTAATTTATCTAATTTAACTTTTATGTTAGTCAAAATTTTACGTTCCTTTTAGTCAAAATTAAGAAAATATTGAGTAGGAGCAGTGGCGACCTGGAATAGTTAAAAATGACTCAAATTGAGTATAATTTGACACTACGAGTGCACGCTTGAAAATTGTGCCAGCATTTTCCTGCGATTGAACAAATACGGTTTTATAATTCTGTAAGTTTCCACGCGAGATTTGATGAAACGTTCGCGTGGAGCGTTTCACGAGACCGCTCTCCAACCAAGTGACAAGGTGTCATAACTTTTAGATGGATGCTCGACATAACAAATCGATTAATTAACGTTGGACGCTCGCTGAAAGCTCGCGAATACTTGGCGAAGTATCCTATATAGTCCATATAGTCACGCTGAAATTGCGAATATTCAGGCGATCGATCGTACTTGTTGCGATTAATTCACGCGAGCGCAATGACGGCCAACTTTTGTTGCAGTTCCTGGATGCCTGCGAGAAGTTCGGCATCGTCAACGTCGAGAGGAGTCAGAACACGTATGTGGGCGCCCTGGTGTTGCGGCAGCCGCTCGACTACCGGGAGAGACCCTTCTATCAGCTGCTGTTGCGAGCCAGCGTGAGTATACTCTCATCTCTCTCTCTCTCTGTCTCTCTCGTTCTCTTTCCTTCCCTTAACCCTCAATTCGAGGATTGATTCTAATTATGCGAAGGAAAGCCAAGCATCGGCCTGCTCTCCTCGCAAACGCGCCGGGATAAACCCGTCCGCGCGGGATGCGCTGCCGTAACACCGAGATTGCGGGATTGCGAATTCGGGATACGGGCGAATTTGCGAACTAACGAGGATGCGAGAATGACGTGCGTCGGGCGTGCTTGCGCGTGTCTGTTGTCGGCCAAGTTGGCTTAAACAACCAACTATCCGTTCAGTGGCGAAACGAGCGATTCTCGCGGCAGCGATTAATTAACGGTCGAACGTTTCTCGATAATTACGTCTATGACGACGTTTAAACAACAGCTCTCTCCATTCCTTGCTATCTCACGCTACACTGAAAAAGAAATATAGTTACTTTTGAACCCAATCACAATTTTATAGTATTTCTAACGATAATCATGGTTAACGTAACGATGCCTAAAGTTACACTGTTAAATTCGTAGTGTCAAATTATATTCAATTTGAGTTATTTTTAACTATTCCGTAGGTCGCCACTACTCCCACTCAATATTTCATTAATTTTGACTAAAATTTTGACTAACTAATGGAAGTTAAATTAGATAAATTAACAATATATTGAGTAAGGCTTACGCTAATTTTATCTCATTGTTTTAATCAAATTAACCGAATATTGAGTAGGAGCAGTGGCAATCCATAGGAGTTTACAGTGTAAGTTAATTATATTTATTGTTAGAAATATTATAAAATTATGGTTTTGGATCCAAAAATAACTATATTTTTCTCTCTCGGAATGTACAATCCCACTCCGATCGAATTGCGTCTGTAACACGTATCAAACGTGGCTTTCTTTTAATCCGAATTCCTTTTCACCCGTATACAGCACGAGCTTTTAATGCCGGTCGGATCGAAGCTTTCTTCCGGGGTAGAAAGGCCCGGTATTATTTAAAATGGACTCCACGAGCTCGCCGGTAAGCGTGAAGAACACTATCGAGTTTACGTGACTTCAAAGGGTTTATAGATAAAAGGTAGACTGCGGCGGGGACCGGTGCCCGGAAATCGGAAACCTCAGTTACCTTCGGTTTACCCTTTGATTCCCCGTCAACGTCGTTCCGATACGTTAAAATATACACCGTAAACATACATATGTGGGAATGGTCTAATGCCTGCCGGCTTGCAGAACGAAAAAAAAAAAGGATCCGGTGATTTACTGTGCGTTTTTGTGCATGAAAACGTACCTATACCTGCGCGCCGGCAAAGCGGCAAACATTGAGCTCATTTGAGGATCTTACGCCCTTGCGTACGTGCCCGTATGATCGATGCGGTTTTCCCACCTGTACATCGATTCCGCCGTATTTTCCTTTCACCGCAATATCTGAGGAATATAGCGCGAAATTGAAGAAAAACAGTAAATATTTGCTCGTCGTACGAGCAATGTAATGGCGCGTTTTCTCATCGCGCATTTAGCGTTAAATGCGATCCCGATCCTTCGTCTCTCGCCGACGTTGCACCCGCAATCTTTGCATCAGATCTTTACTCGGAAAAATGATAAAAGAGAAAAAAACATCGGTGGCTGTGTGGTAACTGAATTGCAGATCGCGCCTCTGTCAACTTTGCTATTTATTTTTACTCAATATATCCTATTTAAATTTAGTATTCATTTACACTGAAAGATAAATATACAGTTATATTTAAACCTAAAAAATTTGGAAAAATATGTAATTACTTTTGGACCCAACCATAATTTTATATTTCTAACAATAAATGATTAATTTAACTATATGGATCATTATTAATCATAATTATCGTTAGAAATATTATAAAATTGTGGTTTGGTTCAAAATTAACTATATTTTTCTTTCAGTGTACGTACAACGCTATCATATGTATTTTATAATCGAAAAAAATATGAGAAATATTATATTGTGATCTCGAAAACAGATTTCCATTCAGTCCAGGCGCGATGAAGGGCAGGGCGGAATTTAAAGCCGGTCGACCGTTAATATGTTCTTACGGCCAAATCGCGTGGATTTTTCTCTCAATAATCGGGGAATCCCCAACGGGGGCGACGAGGATTAATTAATCAACGTCGCGCGCGGCTTCAACGTGAGACGTCATCCTCGCGCGTTCACGTGTGCAAGATAAAGAGATAATTGCGGTTACTTGCGACACGTTCCGTGTGCTCGCGAACGACGAAAGCGAACGACGAGCTCTTTCTGTGTGAGAGCGGCGGAGATTGATTTTAATTACGCGGAATTCTCTCTCCGGAAGCGACCGAAGTGCCCGTCCCCTTTACCGTGCAAGAAGATGGTCCCGTTCGCGATAGCGCGCATAATTACAGCGGCGAAATGAACGATCGCGTAAATTACGTCTATGCGAAATAAATCGTCGCAACAAGAGTCCGGTTATAATATTATAACTTTTTATTTCGAAGGATCTATTTTTTTCAGTTAGAACATGCAATCATCAATATGAATACTAGCGCGAGCCGATGATTATCACGTTTGAACGTTTCATTCTAGAAAAGAATAAGCCTAAATACTCTATTATTATAAACCGAAAGTAACCTCGAAAAATTCACCTTAAAGTTGATCGGAAAAATATTTGATAAATATATTAAATCGGAGTAACTTGCGAATTCAAATATTTATTAACATTTAATTATATTTATTATATATAATAATTTATATAATTATATTTATTAATAGATATTAATATTTAATTCTCGAATTTCTTCTGTGTTCTCAACATTAGAAAAGCGTGATTAGGCGAACATAAATTTTAGAAGATAATTCTCTTTCGATTTTATATATTAATCTCTATGATTGATGAATCTACATTTTTAAGAAATGTAATGTAAGAGGGAAAGCGCAAAAGAATAAAATTAAAAATATGCAGATTCGCGATTGTATGTTGGGATTGTTGGGAACGGAGTCAGGGTATCGTGCTTGTCTGAAGCTCTCGATCAGACAAAAGAGAGTGAACTCCGAGTCGACTCGAACGTGCGAATTTTGTCCGCAGGACGGCCTGAACAATGGAACCACCGGTGTCGAGATCAAGGTTGCAGACATTCAGAACAGTCCGCCGGAATTTCTGGACTCGTTAACAGGCGTAGTGCGCGAGGATGATCCCATCGGGACCCTTGTGATGACCGTAAAGGCCCGAGACGGCGACAGGGGCATGCCACGGAAGATGATCTACGAATTGGTCACTAGTGAGTGTTCATCTCCCTTCCTCCTCCTCCGTATCTAAATTGCACAAGTGCAAAATCGTATTCCCGTCCGAACTAGAACACGAACTTTCAAACTAATGTCAGTAAGGTCTCTGCACAGATCTGGATGAAGCAAAGGTGGCGCCGTTTAGGTGTATAATTCTGTTTTTATCTACAGCAGTAGTCTAGTTTTCTTGGACAGAAAGCTTCAACCGATGAAATACAGTAAGATTCATGATTTCCGGTAAAACATGACTCGACGAGATTACAGAATTAATTGCACGAGCTTCTCTCCTTGCGCGCGACAATAAAAGCCTTTCACGAATGTCGAATGTGACGTGTGTCAAACATCTGTCCTTCCCCGTCAGATCCGTTCGATTATTTTCTACTGGACGACGACACGGGCGAGCTGAGGACGGCGAAGCCGCTGGACAGAGAGGCGCTGGAGAACTCGACGGGCGTGCTCACCCTGATCGTGAAGGCCCGCGAGCTGATTGACGGCATACCCGGCAATGACAAATTGACGGTATCGACGGCCGAGGCGACGGTGACGATTAAGGACGTCAACGACGAGCCGCCCACGTTTAATCGGCGCGAGTACAACATCGAGATTCCGGAGAACGTGCCGGACGGCACGCCGTTGCCGCATCTCGACATGACGGTGAAGGATCCGGATGTGGTGAGCGCACGGGGCATTAATTCATTACCGATTCATTACCGTCAGATATTACCTCTGCCTCTACCGTGCGACCGAATACGGAGCGAGATCCGCGGCTCTCCCGAGTCCCCGGAGGTCGAAAATGGGACCCGGAGCCCGCAGCATCCGCGCTCGCGCGCGGTCAATAATCCGGCGGACCGGCCGCCGTCATCGAAAAATCAAGGATTAATCCGGCACGCGCGATAAACGCCGCATTAATGTACTAAAGCATTTACATTAATGTATTCGGCTTTTTGTAAAGCTCCCGGGAAACAATGGCGAACGGATCGGAAAGGTGCGCATTCAACTCGGTTATTAATTGTTCGCGCATTAATGGTAGCGCAAAATGGAACGGCTAGGGATAAATAATTCATAACGCTTTATAAAGCTCCGATCAAATATAATCATTATTTTATCGCAGTTGCATTGACCGCTGTTAAAACGTATTCTCCGTTGTTCGGCGCGCAACGCGGCCTATCATCTCGCTCTCTTTCGGTCCGCGGGAGATCCCCCGCACGTGCCATCTCGCGAATGGGGAATAAGATGGTGGCGTTTTCACTTTAAGGGATTAAACTCCGTGTTCTCCCTACGACTGGTGGATATAACGGGCGCGTTCACCGTGGAGCCCGTCCTGGCGACCGGCAGCACGTCCGTGAATATTCGCGTCACCAACGGCTCGCTCGATTACGAAAACCCTAATCAGCGGAAATTTATTATCCTGGTAAGTCAGCTGAAAGCATTTATTTCTCTCGCCTTTCTCAATTAGTTTTTACAGGCGCTGCTGGATAAATTAAATCAATATCTCCCTCAAAAGGAGAATAGTTCTCTATCGAATGACTTAAAATAAACAGATTAACATAAAATACAGAATATAACACGTAATCTGATCAAATTAAAATTCACTTGATTACTAATAATTGTATTAATAATTATTTCATATCTGTTTACGATTTAATAATATAATAATCAGAAAGATATTATAGCGTCTCTCTTTCTCTCTACTTCTCTCCGAGGCAATTAATTGTACGAGCCGATAACGGCGCCCGAGAATTGCGCGGAAAATAAATGTACGACGTGGCGATTATCGTTGTCAGGTTGTCGCCGAGGAGGTCCACACGAACCCGAAGCTCTCATCCACGGCGACGGTAACGATCTCCATCACGGATGCAAACGATAACGCTCCTTCCTTCGGAAGCCCCACGTACACGGCTATGGTGTCCGAGATGGCGGCCCCAGGGAGTCCAATTATAACGATTACAGCGAAGGATCGCGACAGCGGGCGGTAAGGGCTCGTTAAGCACACGCTTTGTGCCGCGAGACATCAAAGCGCGTTCACCCTTCATTTACGTCGCGATTCTCTGTCCTGCAGCTTCGGCACCGCCGGCATAGTCTACCAATTACTCGGCCAGGGCGCGGAGCACTTTGCGATCGACAAGAAAACCGGCACCATCACCGTCGCGCCCTGCCCGACACCCGGCACGTCGCCCTGTCTGGATTACGAGCAACAAACGGAATATTTCCTCACTTACAAGGTATCCTCGTAATTGCGACATTAACTTCTGATAATATTATAGTATTTTAAAAACTAAAAGCGAAAATAATTGAACCAATCGAATTTTAATTAAATTTATATTATTATCTAAAACAGATTTCGTTTTCCATACAAATTTTTGTTTACATCAGTTTTTTTTCTAGTATAAAAAGTTAGTAAAAATTTCATAAATTCTGATTAAATTTATATTATCTAAAACAAATTTAATTTTCCAAATGAATTTTTTTTACATCGATTTTTCTTGGTATAAAAAGTCAGTAAAGATTTTATAAATTTTGATTAATAAAAAATTTAATATTTTGATTAATAAAAATTTTTTTTAATAAAAATTTATATTTTCTAAAACAGATTTCGTTCTCCAAACGAATTTTTTTTACATCGGTTTTTCCCGATATAGAAAGTCAGTAAAGATTTTATAAATTCTGATTAAATTTATGTTATCTAAAACAGATTTCGTTCTCCAGGCAAATTTTTTTTACATCGGTTTGGTATAGAAAGTTAGTAAAGATTTTATAAATATGATGTTCTTGTTTCAGGCTACGGACGACAACGGGGAAGGACAGACGACAAGCGTTTCGTTGCGCATTAGTCTGGTAGATGCGAACGACAGTCCGCCGCGCTTCCTGCAGGACAAGTATCGCGCGGTGGTGGACGAAGGTGCTGAGAAATTCGAGCCCGAGCTGAAGGTACAAGCGCGTGACAAGGACAAGACGTCCAAAATCACGTATGCTCTGGTGGGTGGTAACGAGCTCGGCTTGTTCGCCGTCGACGCGGACACCGGCGAGATCACCATCAAGAGCCCGGTCTACATGACCAACGCCACCCACGACTGGATCGCCCTGACGATACAGGCGAGCGACGGCATATTCGTCGACTCCGCGCTCGTCAACATCACCGTGCGCGACGTTAACAACAACGCGCCCGTGTTCCCGCACGACATATACACGGCCAGCATCGCGGAGATATCGCCGATCGGTAAGTATCTGGATTACGCTTAATGACGACCGTGCGTGTCCTCGATTGCGCGATCACGGGCAATCTCGAGCGGGTGTAATCAAAGTCGCCGGATACGGGATATCTGCCTCGGAATGATGCCCATCCGTTAGGAGAGCTTACTCGCTTCGAAGCGTTTCATTACTCGTTTACCGAACTAATCGTGATTTAAGTTAGTACTTGACTGCGTTCGACTTTTCAGGGACTGTAGTGGAGGAGGTGACCGCGACGGACGCTGACAGCGGAGTAAATGCGGAGTTGGTCTATAGAATACAGAAAGGAGCTTTCGACGACTTCGCTATCAACGAGACCACCGGCGTCGTCACGGTGTCCCGAAAACTGGACTACGACGAGAAGAACACGTATCACGTAGAAGTCATAGCGTTTGACAAAGGTAACATTATCATCACGAATGATTGGGAAAGTTAAATAATAACATTCGCGTGAATGTTAGCTCCTCACGAAAGCTGAACTAAAGTCGTTACTTCGCGAAGAGCAACTTAGCGTGCCGTTGAAATTGTTACAATTGACTTACGAATCTTGTGTTTCATTCCAGGAACGCCGAGCCTCACCGGAACGACGACGTTGATGATCGAAGTGGAAAACAGCAACGACAAGGCCCCGTATTTTACACCCGAAACGCAGCGGGCCGAAGTTACGGAGGACACGCCAATAGGCACCGTTTTCACGACATTGAAAGCCACCGATCCGGACAGCACGAATCTCGAAGCTTTGAACTTTGCCATTTCCGAGCCAATCACCGCTATTGACAGAAATGGTCAACGCGTCAACGATAGCAAGTCTTTTAAGGTGAAAGAAACATCTTCTCGTTTCGAAAGTTTTTTGAAGTCCACACAAGTTCGCGTTTTATCGTATATAGAGATGAAGACATTATTTTTGTACGTGCAGTATATAAGTTATATTTTCTCGAAAAATCAAGTTTTTGGTATAAATTTGTGGTGAATCTATTTGACCAATCAAGTATTTTATAGAAAATATGAAGATATAAAATTTATATGATTTATAATGTATTATATTATTTTTAAAATATTTTCTTATATCTCTATCTTTATTTTCTTATATCTTATATCTTATATCCAGCTTATCTTTATCTTTTTATCACGTTTTTCCGTTTTCTTTTCGTAGGATTTCTTCGCGGTCGATCGCACTACCGGACAAGTATCCGTCGTTCGAGCCTTGGACCGTGATATAGCAGCGACGGTGAGCGTTACGGTCGTCGTAAGTGATACTACGGCACCCACGTTACAACAGGGACGAGGTAAATAATAAATTTTTCAAAAAGAGGATACGAAATATTTTTGGCATTCTTAGCATATAGTATAATATCATACAATCTTCAATAGGCAAGCTGGTAGTCACCATCATCGACGTAAATCACATGGCGCCGGAATTTCTGAAGCCGTGGACCCGAGAAAATCCACGGTATCTGATAGAGATGCAAGAGGAGCAACCCACTGGCGCTGTCGTGGGTGCTTTCACGGCAACGGACGCTGATAGTAACATAGCGGGATACGCTATCGATCCGCCAAGCCCTTACTTCAATATTGATAATATTACCGGTAAGTTACTCATCGTGAATCCCATGTCAGTTTCATGTAAGCATGTCTGAAAGTCACTGTCGAAAATCAATTTGCTTACTAAAACGCTTTACTATAGATACGTGACACATTTAAAATAATCTTATAAATAATTTTTATGAATAGAAAATGTTTGAATATAGTCTAATTTATTGATTTATATTATTACATATTCTCCTTGCATTAAAGAATAAATTACAAAATAGAAATAATAAATTCGATACTTTCTAATGATTCTATGCGAGATTTTTTTTTAGTAGGAAGAATATATCTGTTTCAAACATGATATCTTTGTTTACAGGGATTGTAAGGACCAGTCAGGTGATTGATTACGAAGAAACAAAGCAATTGGAATTCACAGTGGTTGCTTACGACTCCGGAGTGCCTCAACTTTCCGCGACTGCTAAAGTTACCGTTACCGTGATCAACGTGAACGATCAAGATCCGAAGTTTGAGAAGGATTTGTATAACGCAACGGTGAAAGAGAATTCTCCACCTGGCACTCGCGTTACCGTTGTGAAAGCTACGGACGGCGATGAGGGACCTTTCGGTGATGTTAGCTACAGCTTAATTGGCGAACATGCTGCTGACTTTAACATTGGTAAGCTAGCAAACATAAACGAGAGTGTATTTTGTACTGGTAAAAATAAAATAAAATAAATTAATATTTTTTTCATTTTCCATAGATTTTTAGTCTTATATCATCAATATAAAATAACATATAACATTTAATTTTTCAACGTATACATGATTTTAGGACACGAAACCGGAGAGATTACCGTAGGCGGTGCTACGGTTCTCGACAGAGAAATGACGCCGGAAATCACTATAACAGTGATGGCCAGTGATGGCGCCCATATAAATTCTCGGCGAAGTACCACCGTGCCGGTTGTTGTCAAATTAATTGACGAGAATGATAACAGACCAATATTCTCACAACACAGTTATAGAGCTTCTGTCGCAGAGAATTTGTCCGTTAATCCACCGGCACCCATCTTGCAGGTATTACTATCTAAAATCGTCTTAAATAATTCTAAAATAATAATTTATATAACAGAAATAGGCATATGGAATTATAATTAAACTTCTCTAAAATGTAAAAAAAATGTTTGAAAAAAATATATAAAATTTGAAATAAATCTTTTCATAGAGAAAATATCGATAGAAGTCATCTTTTTGAATTTTTAACATTTTTTATAAGATTTTTATTTAAAATTAAGAAAATTTGTTAAAACTAATAAAGTTGACTAATTATATTTGTGATATTTTTTTTAAGGTACGAGCAGTAGATCAAGACGAAGGGACAAACGGCGAAGTTTGGTATACAATCGTCAACGGAAACGAGAATGAATCGTTTTCATTAAATCGCGAAACAGGTATTCTATACCCGGCAGCCGCCCTCCTTGGCAGGTCCGGTTCTTACAGGATTGAGGTCGAAGCACGCGACGGTGCCGGAAATGGTCCGCATTCGGACAGATGTTATGTCGACATAAGAGTCACGCCTGTGAATCAGCATAAACCGCAGTTCGTAATGCCGGAACTGACAAACGCGACCGTGGAAGTGCCAGAAGTACGGATAAAAAAGTTTTCTATTTGCATCGAGAATTAAAAAAGAGCTCATAGGTTTTAAGGTCAAAACTAAAATATATGAGCTTATTATGTGAAATATCAATGAAATATATTAATAAATGATCAATTTTCAGAATGCTGGTGTGCCGAATTATCTAATATTAACTGTAAAAGCGCACGACAGAGATCCCGGCGAGAATGGTCGTGTTAGCTATCACTTGAAAGTCGGCAATAGAAACGTTCAGGAAACCGAAGAATTTTCTATAGACCAAGAGACTGGCGAACTTCGATCAAAGATCATTCTCGATCGCGAAATCAAGAGTAAATTTGAAGTGAGTAATACATTAAATCATTTTTTAACGAAACGATTGGAATTCTATATATATTTTCTTTCAGCTTGTTTTAGTGGCGGCCGATCATGGCAGTCCTACAGCGTACGAGACTCTGCGTCTGTTAACAGTTCAGTTAGTCGATACGAACGATAATGTACCGCAATTTTACGAGGAGTATAATTTCCACATATCCGAAAATCGACCGAAGGATAATTTCATTGGCAAAGTTACAGCGGACGATAAGGACGAAGGCAGACATGCCAAGGTTTACTATTACATAGAATCAGGTAATATAAATATATACATGATATACAAGCTACCTGAAATTATACTTATCTTCTAATTATATCTTTTTATAATTTCTTAACAATTACTTTTGATAAAAATTTTATGGAAAATCTTAAATGTTTTTTTTTATGATATTTTAATTTTCAATAAAGATATATTTTCATAATTGAAGGCTCAAGTGTCTCACGAGCGTATTGTTTATCCTTTTAGGAAACGAAGGATACGCCTTTTACATGGACAAATCCGACGGAAGTATCTATGCGAATAAATCGTTTGATCGTGAGATCAGAGACAAATACGTTCTCTCTATTCTCGCATCCAATGATCCCGATATTTATATCAATCCCGCGCAATCCGGTCGGCCATTGACTCACAATCCAGAACACGGACACGTGAACGTGACGATAACTGTGCTGGACGAAAACGATAATCCGCCGATTTTCGAGCGCAACGACTATTATGCTGGCGTGAATTCTATGGCGAACATAAATGATTTTGTCACCAAAGTAACCGCGTCCGACTTAGACGTCGGTGACAACGGTACTCTTCATTACTATGTCGCCAGCGCGAATCTTTATAAGTACGGCTCTGAAAAGCCGAGCGGCTCGATAGTGCCAAGTCCATTCAACGTCACGCAGGACGGCAAACTCGTTACGAGCGGATATATGGCTGAGTATAATCAAGATAGATTTATCGTTGAAGTCATCGCCAAAGAGACGGCCATTCCAGAAAGATATGCGATGACCAGAGTTCATGTAAGTTGTTGCAGGTGTCATTGTAATTTAATACTTGATATTATCATTAATATTATATATATATTTTATTATTAATATTATTATTAATATTATATATGATAGCATCATTAATATTATACATGACATTATTAATAGTTAGCATATTGTAAGATTTTTCGCGAGACACAATTGCCGAGTCAAAATATTTGTCTTTATTTCGCAATTTTAATTAATTTTTATTTTTTTTCCCAAGGTCTGGGTGTTTGAACCATCTCAGCTAATACGAGTTATACTATCCCGACCTCCGGAGGAAGTAAACAGCGAGCGCGACGAGATTGTTTCAGAATTATCCAACGCCACGCAAAGCAGAGTCGTAGTGGATGATATTAGATATCATGTTGACGCTTCTGGGCATATCCGCAGAGAATGGTAATTACGGATATAATTTGTTCCCAAAGTTTTCGTAAACTGTCTGTATATATCGTATACAACGTGTATGAAATCGTTTTTTAGGTGCGATATGTATTTGCACGTCGTTGAACCGAAAACTCAAACCATTGCGCCGATACCTCACGTCCTCAAAGTTATTGATGCGAAATACGATTTCTTAAAGCACTATTATGCCGGGTTTGCCATAGAGAATGTCGTGGTGAGTATTATGATATCGCATTTTAAGATTGTTGAAATATGATTATTTAATAATTGTAAACTACATAAAATTAAGTTTTTTTGTGTTATAAGACCTGATAATATTACTAAAATTATTGAAACATATGTATATAATTTATGATCATTTCAGCCCGCATATGCTGGAGTTCAAGAGGAACCGTTCGATCCCGCACTCGCTGCTTTAATAGCTCTCTTAGTTGTCTTACTCGTAGGTGCGGTCACTGTTACAGTAGTTTGTTGCTGTTTGCGCCATTGGTAAGACTACAAAAAATGTGCTCCAGATATTCTCTCAATTATACATCCAATACATCAACGTCAATGATATATGTTTCAGGGTAATAACTGTGCCAAATGATATACGTAAGAAGGACGGCCTAATTAAGAAACAGATCATCGACGAATTGAACACGACGGAGAATCCCCTGTGGATCGAGCAGTAAGTCTCGTTTCTCGCGCACGCATGATCTTACACGAAGATATATGACAAAGCATTTTTCTCGATTGTAGAAAATTGAAGCTCTACGAGGAGCAAGAGTTAACGATGCAAGTGTTCAGCGAGCCCGAGGGCGGTCTCGGCGGCGAGAGACGCGGCAGTGGCGTAAGCGTTGGCATGGGTGATACATCCCAAGATAACACTTACGCAACCATCCAGCATCCACTGCCTACGAATAGGCATCGTCCGACCACGCCGGATTACACTACACTTCCAGGAAATCATAATGTAAGTTGAATAAAGCTAATGAGCATTATGGACCACGAGGCCTCGTTACACTGACAGACTTAACTCTGATTAGTGATTCTCTCTCTGAGACGATAATTTTAGCCGTAATACAAGTGTTCTGAAATTCAAAACGATCAATATTAATTACACAATTTAGAAGTAACGAAGAGAACATATTGTATATCATATCATATGTAGATGTACAGAATATCCGTCTTAATTATATAATATTATAATTATATTAATGTCTTTTTGTTCAAGGATTGAATTTTTCATTTTTATGTTTTAGTTATACGAATCGGCAATGGGTTTTCAAGGCTCAACATTCCAACCTTCCCCGAACGTGATGCCGCAACTGACGGTCGATCGCGACGGCCAGCCCCAGTTCGTTTCGGGGCTAATATAAATCGGCTCTGATACACGGGCACGCTCGGCCCATCCTCTCCTCTCCCCTTTCTATCTCTAAATAAGCTCCGTCGCCGTACGTTGTACCTCTTTGTCCGCGGCTCTTTTTCATTGCACGCGCCTCTTCGGAGCGTACTTCGGGCGACTCGCATGCACACACCTCTTTGACAATAACCGAGTTAAATATTGGTCGGGTTTGTCCTGCGAGTAGACGCGTGTACGAGAAGAGCGACACGACGCGACACGACACAAACCTGAGACACGACATTCGCGAGATCCGCCCTCTCTCACTTGCGTGACTTTTGCCATTTTCAGTTCAGACTCTTCCGCGAGAGTTTGCGAAAGGACTCACGATGAAGAGTGACGACGAACGACACAGTCAATATTACTGGAGTAATTAATCCCTGTAGCTGGTGTGTGCATGTATATATGTGTGCGTTGCCAACCTGGGGTCCCGTCTGACTTTATCGTTAGAGCTACTTTTTAGGAGAATCAAAAAAAAAAAAAGAAACGGCAGAAGAAGAGAAAGAGAGAAGAATATAAAGCTAGATAAAATAGAGATACTGTGAGATAACTCGACACGACCGAAGCTTGGCACGACAGATATATGTATATAAATGAATGTGTAGATTCCGTCCAGCCCAGTTTTCGTATTAGTTTCCTCGTTAGTTTAGTATTTATACGTTTCCGAGATATATGTACGCGCGTTCGAGACACGAACGCATCTTGTACGGATGTTTTACAACGATCACTGCCACACACTTTGGACATCTACACGATGCGGTTGTATCCGGTGAATAAACAATTGCGCCATTGTTGCTACACGCACAACGGAACGTTTATAATCAAGATAGCGCGTATAGTTTTAAGGTAATATATCATTAATTTCGTTTTAGCGTATTTATTTAAGATAGTACGTTTAAAATGACTGATATTTTTTTCTTCTTTCCGATTACGCTGTGATTTGATTGCGCCCGTGTCTGAGTGTGATGATTTAACTCGTAATGATTTTGCACGAGTCACTGGCGGTGGGCGGACATAGTCATATCATAGTTAGATGAAATAATGACGCTCGCAGCGAATTCCAGTGTCATTGCGGCGAAATGATCTTGCCTTCGAAAAAACCATTGTCGACTTTACACTTTAATAGCGACTTCACACAAACCGTCCTCGACTGATTGTGACAACACAGAGATCATGACCTTCGGGAATTCCCTGCGGATGCCACTTTCCGTAAAAAAAAAAAAAAACCGTATTCCAACTACTCGACAACAGCAGTAACTTAACATACGATCGAGTTATTTCTAAGAACATTTAATGTAAAACTATTATCGGTATCATGATATTACTAGATGGTTATGAATATTCCAGTTAGCAAAAGTATCTGTTTTATTAATTACAAATTTATTGTAATATTGTAACATATTTTATGTAAGTCATTAATAAAAAATATTCGTACACCAGATCTCAAGGTAGTCTATAAAGTGGATCTACTTGAGATTGATTAGCTTTTTCTGCTTTTTCTATCGACATTTTCATAATGGATCAATTTTTCTAGGATGATCTTCAGATTGTTCTTTCACTTTCTCAGAAGTATTTTCAGAGCCAGATTTTTGAGAATCTTTATTTCTTGATTTTGGTGTAAAATCTAACATTTCGACTGTTGATTCTGACTGATCGAGCCACAATTCGTATCCTTTTTTTGTAGGATATCTCTTAGTATTCATGCAAATTAAACACGTCCATTTGACACCCTTTATAGGCTTTGATATTAGTCTAACTCTGGCTGTCTCCCCAGGTATAAGTGGACTTTGACAACATTTACACATGGTTCTTTTTAAATTCGGTTCCCTAGATAATAAATCATTAATACAATCTCCATAAATAATTCTCTTTTTGTTTTTTCAAGAATATAGATGGATCATCTAAAAACTTACATGCGTAATACTGCCTTCTTGGCACAAGTCACCATATTATTGCCAAAATAAGATGCCGCAACTCGATTCTTTAATGCCATTAATTGACTAGCCTGCCAAGAAAAATTAAACGACAATGGCATCATACATATTTTTTATTTTATCAGATAAAAAGTATTCAGGTAATAAGATGATATTATTCATCATTTTAATATTAAAATAATGTCTTTCGCACAATATTTTTAGACGTCAAATAAATAATATCAGCTTACTATCTTAATATTGCAATAAGGTAAGTAAACATCATTTATTGAAGAATGATAAATTTCATAATTTTCGTACCTGATACAAATAATTCATTCGTTCAAAAACGTCTTTGTGCTGGCAAGATTGATTTTTCTGCTCTATAAAAACACATGTATATAAATACACACAACAAATGTACACACATATATTCAAAAAGACTTTAATATTTAACTTACTCATTATACAATCTGTTATCTATTGCTCTAACTTGGATTGATAGTCAGTAATCTAAAAATTTATTTCGTCGACCAAGAGAATTCAATGCGATTTTAACAACTCCATCACAACAGTTTCGCACTTTTAAGGTTAGATTGGGCCTGTTCTTTTTAGCTAAACTGGCAGCTCGTTCAGCATTCGACGCTTAGCAGCCGGTAATCGAAGGTAATTGAAGAATATTGATATTTATCGATTATTCTGGCTGTATTGAAATAAATCAATAAGTGTTTTAACTAAATCCAATCAGTTTTATCATTGAAAATGCATCAAATCTTTTATATAGCTTTTTTAATAAAAATTAGGAGAGACAAGACAGGAATTATAGTGTTAGTTATCATAAATAGATATTTTTTTTTTAGATAAATTGGATATTTTTTTATTTAATAATAATCAGAAAATAATGTATGTACATATTCTTATACATATATTAAGTAAAATAAAATATTGTCAATTTAAATGTGACTAATATAATTATCGGATTATCGGATCCGCTCGAAGCGGCAGATTCGAATCCTCATAGCAAATCGCTTCTTATAAGATGCTATTATTATGGCGATGATTACAAGATGCCGTCTCAAATTAAATTTATATTTCGCGTATATAAATTACTCCTCATAAAATTTCCAAGCGATTTCTGCCACAATTGTTACAATCAAGGGTATTAGCGCGTATAGAGTTTTTCGAGTCATGCCAACTCTCATAAAAGTATATTATTTTGACAATAGTTTGATTAAGCTAGATTACTGTTCCATGCAGGATTGTTTACAGGATAGTAAAGATCAGTTTCATTTTTTTAATGTTTTATTATAAAACTTCTCAATTATAAAATTCTGTTACAAAAAGTACATATAAAAATCCACAAGATCTAGTTTTAATGATAATTTCCTTCGTTGCATTGTAACTGCAGTATAATTATAATGTAATCTTAAAGTAATTCAGATAGCTTCACTAACAATGTACATTTAAATATATGCATTTATAGTTTAAGAATTAAAGAAAGGATTAAAATGAACATAAATAAAATTTATATTTTCTAAACATTATTTCTACACATTTCTCGTAATATCGTAATATATTAGATACTGGAGAATGAAAAGTATGTACAGAAATTATGTATGGAACCGAAATTATCTCTTCAATACTTTTGTAATTTGTTTTGAATAATTTGATTGTTGCATAGGTGTGTTATCTGTATATGATTCTTTTATAAAATTCTCCGATTGTAGAACTGATTTTAAACTTTTGATTACAGGCGTCGCGATACCCTTGATAATCGGATTCCTCTGACTCCCAATGGAACTGTCTGATTCTCTAGATTTAGCTTTACATTTCCATGTCAAGTCCGGCGTAAATTCGACTTCCACATCGGGCATCTCTTCATTAATTAAAAGTTTGTCATTTATACAATCCTGACTACTGTTTCTAAAAAAGAAAAAATTTCACAGCTATTATGTCTCTACAGTACAGTAATATTCTATAAAATGCAAATATGCAGAAACAATCTATCAAAAATCTATCTAAAACTTATTCTATTAATTGATAAGCTATGATGCATTACCGCGAATGGTTTTCTGATCCATTGCTCTCCTCATAATGATAGCCGTATTCCCCTAGAACAATGTCTATATTGTCGCACTCCTCCTTCAAATTTTCGTACATCGCTCGTGTCTCATTCAGCAACTGATCCATCTCGTCCAAGGATGGTTTTACCTCAGACTGAACTTTCTCTACCACGACCTATTAAAATTAATTGCATACTTCATAATCAAATATTCATTTCAGAATTTCTTTACAAAATATATTTCTTACGTCCATTTCTATCACAGCAGATTAACTTTAATCTCAGTTTAACTTACTTTTTATCTTTTTGTAATTCTTAGGACTAAAAAACCTTGGAAGGTAAGTTAAACCGAGATTAAACTTAATCTGCCGTGATAGAAATAGACATTAATAGAATAGAATAAAATTATTCTTAATAGAATTCTTAATATTCTTAAGAATAAATAGAATAAAATATTTTTTTATAGAATATATTGCTTAATAAAATATATTCTACATACTTTATAATTGCATATAAATAATAATGACACAACAGTATTAATGTTTGACAACAAAAATGACATTTTGTAGCCCTTCTAAAAGGAAGTTATATTTAAATAAATGACAATTTTCTTAATCCATTAGGAGGCTGTTGGCAAAGCAAATCGAGTAACTATTTGAGTAATCTACAAGAAAAATTGGATACCCACGTCGGTACTTCGAACGGAATCCAACAACTCCTCCAAGCAGGCATTAGTTTCGGCTGTGCGCTCCGCGTAGCCGCCGATGAGAAGCTGCGGCGTCTTCCAGGTGTCGACGAGCTCCTTGATCCCTTCATCGATCTCGCGTGTTTTACGCCGCAGTCTGTCGAAATAATTCGTGCACGACGCGAACGAACTCTTATCCATCTCTCGCCTCACGAAAGATCAACAATCCACATCCGACAAGCGACGGCTGGCTGACTCGACTTTCGGTTTACTTTTTCATGTCACATACCTGAACTTTTGTAAGCTACATTTTTTTTCTCTTTCTTCTCTCTCCTTTTAGCCAACGGTTAATTGTATATATATGTCTCATTTTAAGTGCAGAAGGTGCAACACAGCGCCATTACAGATCAGATCGTGCCGATTCAAACTCGTGTAGTGCTGCCAACCTCGAGACTCTCGAGAGCGCGCGCGCACTCGGCGCACTTCAAGGCGTTTCGGATCCGCGACGAAAAAATGCGCCCGTCTCGAGGTGAGACAATTTTGAGCTTGTTTCCCGGTTTTCGTGTTGATTTGATTAAACTAGTGGCCTTTACGTCGAAGAAGAGCGTCACGATGAAGCAAGTAAATAATTATTATTAACGTCGGTTTGTTACTAACATTGTCGACGAGAAATTGCATTCTCAAATCTTCCCGTTTCTCTCCCGGAAAGCGGTCGATTCTTCGGATCTTCAGCTTGAGTTAATTAAAGATGAAAATTTTCGACCTTTTCTGCATGAAAGAACAATTCGTCTGAGAAAAACTATATATATATTTTGATATCTCAAGAAAGTAGTGAAACAGCTTGTGTAAAAAAAAATTGCAGTGAAACCGGAACGAGATCGCGCCGAATGTGTTTAGCGCTCGCCAAGTCCGCAAGATGGCAGATAATGCTTACCGGAGGACCGGGCCGACCGGGTACCGGGTACCGGGTAGCGGAGGACGAATCTTCACCGTTTCACAGCGACACGGTGAGTCGATTTTTCGAACGATTTTCCAGTATCGATGCGAAGATCGCGAAACGTCGAAAGCTAGAAATTTTGCAGCGAGCAGTTTTGCCGGTTAAGAAATTAAATAAAAAGTTAAATTAATCGAAATAACTTTTATGTTTATTTTTACCAATGCAGATTAACTTTAATCTCAGTTTAATTTCCTTTCTATCTTTTATTTAGTCCTAAGAATTAGAAAAAGATGAAAAGTGAGTTGACCCGAGATTAAAGTTAATCTGTATTGGTAGAAATGGATATTAGAATCACAAAGAGTAAAAATCGCGAGGATACGAAAAAGAAGCAGGTTTCGCAGTCGCAATGCGGAATGCGGCTGCAAAAGCGGCTGGAAATCTCCAACTGTTTTACAGGAAAATTTGAAATGTAAATAATAATTTGTTAAAAATAATAAGATAAATTTATTTTTAATTCTTACTAATTTGTTCATTAAATGAGAAGTAATAAATAGAATTTCCACTTGAAAGCAAATAGAATACACGTGTATTTGCCTATGTTAAACATCGCAACAAATGACGACTAATGATCCAACAAGTTACTCGCTATTATTGCGTTAAGTGATGACACTTTTATATATAAATCGATGATAAAAGATATAATCGATATACTACAAATCTTTTTCCGCGCGCACAACAGAAATTTTTATGATCGTCGTATTTTTTTTAATCACGAACTCCGCGTATAAAGATAAAATCATTAGCCGGAAGGAAGAGAATTATTACCGACTTCTCAACAAATGCCACAAGTGTCGCTTCTTACGTCAGACAATTGTGATCGTTTGTGCAACACTAATTTTATTGTCAATAAAATTATTTACTCAGCACAGTGCGTGCCGCCGCGGATCTTCGTGTCGATTAAAAATATTCATTGATTTTCATCGATATGACAATTTGCGATAAGCGTTCGAAAATTGTCACCTTTCGATTAATGATAATCTTACGTTTATAATTGCTTTGAGATAATTAACACTTTTATTTACGGGAGGGAAATTTAATCTTAATAATATCTAATAATATTTCCAATAATATTTAATTTTTTCCAAAAGAAATATGATTTGCGGAATACTCGTCGAATAAATATAGAATTATCTACTGAGATAAAATTTGAAAATTAAATTATTATTAACATATAATGTGTGCAGGTCGTGCAAGGTAAATAAAACTGCATCGTAATAAAAGTTACATTTTATTAATACGTAGGCAATGTGATAGTGATAAGCATGATCGCGATAGTCGAGAAAAGAAAAGAAAATTGCTGTTCGACCTACCGTGTAAAATATCATATTATGTCTGTGTTTTTCGATAAAAACAATGCATGTTCGGACGAACGATTTATGATAGCGAGTCCGACTTGCAACATTAGATTAGACTGAAGGTTGCAAGTACTTGCACAGTGCACTTGCACTTGCGACCCTATTGCGACATTCGGTTCAACAATATCATTAGTCTCTCGTGTAGATTGTTGAATCTAAAATTACTTTAACTTCACGCTTTAGCAAGAGTATCCGTTGCCGCGAATGGAAAGAGACTGATGAGGGAATCGCTGATATATTACATGCATATAATATATATATAAAATTTTAGACATAAAAAAATACACATAAAAAAAATTTTTATATTTTCTATTATCATAATTATACATATTGATGAATTAAATATTTGTCAATTCTATCAAAAATGTGTTTTAATTGAGTACATTAATTTGTGAGATACAAATTAATTAAGTTATCTCTTCGTCTTTTTTTGTTTCTTGCTCAATTTCGCCATTTTGATTCTTCGAAGCGAGCATTTGGCAAGTCATGTATTATCTGACTTGAAGAAGTAAGAAGTGATAAAATAACGTACGGAAATATATGTATGGTAAATTGATAAGCGTTTGAAACAAGAAAAATAAATTATACATTACTGAATACTAAAATATTAAAAGTATATTATAAAATATTAAAAGAAACTGAAAATATTAGATCAAGTTTTATGAAAGCTAACGAGAAATTATGTTAAATATATCACTTTCCTACATTTCTGAAATTTTGTGACAATTTAGAAATTCTCACCAAACATTTCGCTGCCACATTTTGTAAATTTCTGTTATACGAATATTTGACAGTATTTGAATGCTTGAGCTTGACAAAATTAATTCACGTAAAATTTATAAAACTGGATTGTAATGTTATTCTTTCCTGAAACGATAACGGAAGAAATTCCGGAAAAACATTTGTTGGCAATTGATATTTATCAGCATATTTTTCGAGGAAGAAGAATTTCATTCGAAGGACATATTGCAGAATCGCAGATTTATTATCTTCGATATTCATTGATTTATTATTACCTTATTATTGCATATTGTCGCGCCGCTTGATATTCCAGAACTTGGTAATTTTTTTTTTATTAGTATTAACATAGGTCATCATGATTGAATAAACATGACTTACGAGAAAATTCTTTAATATGTTTTTTGCGCTTAGCAATAGCTGCGTTAAGCGGAAAAAGCTGCTTTGCAACTTCTATAAAAATCGTGAATCTTTGACATATGCTCTTAATCTCGGCTGAATCTAAGAGCATACTGTTAGATTTATGAATTTTACTATAATTACAAAGCTGCTTTCTCCGTTAAACACAATAAATATTTTGCCAATTTTGCAGCAAACATTGGAAATTACGTTCAAACAGTAACCATGTATCATATCGCTGTCGGCAATATAATGTTTTTATCGTATATTTCTCGCAATGTAATGTTTTTAGCATAATCCGCAGTAATACCTCACTTATGTATTATCGCTCATATATATATATGTCTCTTATACACATCT
>VBVR01000019.1:0-114552 GCA_011638315.1 Tetramorium parvispinum
AGTCTGGCTGGCAGGGGGAGGGGGAGGGGGGACTTTGGCAGAATTTATATCGCACGTTTTGTTTGTAATTTAAACGGATGTATGACGACCACTTCTGAAGAGCTGTTCTAAATTCACAGACTCTGATTCATTTATACGTTATATCATTAGTCAAATCCGGGTTCGGGGATTCGTTGGCTTAAACTGAACGTTATAGCGACTGATCTTCAACATTATCTCTGAAGATCCAGGAGAGAGTCTCATGTCGAAAGGATCATTGCGTATGCAAGACGAACATTCTCACCTGTTGCGAGCTTTCCTTGTTGATTCTAATCGAGCGTCCCTGACAGAAGTTCGTGGACGCAACGACTTCTTTTTCCCTTCCATTCCGGGTAACGGTCGTTTTCTCGTTATCAATAGAAAGGAGCCTTTCAATCGTAAATAATACGAGAATTCGTTTGTGATTATTTGGAATTTGGTCGAAATATTGTTGAACGTAATTTAGTTTTTGCGCGATAGCTTGGTATTTATATCGATTCAGTAAATGCCAATAAACCAGGTCTTTCTTTCTGTGAGAGATATCGATTAAATTGTACCAAAAACACAGCAGTTCTTTGATAATTTTTTTTCCAAAAGAAAGAAAGAAAAGTTGTAGAGTTACAATATAAAATTAAAAAAGAAAACTTTTAAAATAAAGTTACAATAATCAAATTAGACTTACAATTAAAAAGAAAAAAACAAAAGACTTTTTTTATCATATCGCCCCATGAAAATATTCTCTATTCTCTTTCTCTGATATTAATATCAATATTAATAGAAAATAAAATATTTATTAAGTATAAAATATTATAATAAAATTATTATTAATATTAACACAAAATAAAATTTCATATAATAAATATCACAGATGAAATAACAATGTGTATACATATAAATATAAATAAGATATAAATATAACGAGAAAGCTCCCAAACAAGAAATTAAATAACGGTCTTGTGAGAGATTCGGACTACCTCGGACGTCCATCGGAAAACTAACATTCCAGCTGTAACTAGTAATATATTCTTCCTGCAAAAGCAATTGAGGAGAATTCTCCTTATTGCACGTCGGACGTAACCGACGTAACCCGAAACGGATCGGCCGTCAGGAAGAAACGCGCGGTGTACCTGGACCGGGGAAGGAGCACGCTCCACTTCCGGCGGGTACTCGTGACCGCGCTTCTTGCGACGGAGGAAGCGAAAGGAAGCGACGGGGGCCCTTTCGTCGATCGCCGTTCGAAAATTCCACGGTCACTCGAGCTACCCTGCGGCGCGGCCGCGATCTTCGGGCGCGCGCCACTCGTCGTCCCCTTATCCCGCTTCCGGGATTGGCTATATCGGTGCCGGCGCACATGAACGAGGGCCGGATATGCGCGTCGGCGGATGCGCGCGGCGTGCGCGCGTATACGCGCCCGCGAGCAGTGTCGCGTCAGCCCCCGGCCCTGTCGCACCACGTACTATCATCCAGGTCCAGAACCTACACCTGTTTTCTCTTCTCTACCTCTATCTTTCTCTCTCTTTCTTTCATTCTCTTCTCTCTTACCAACCGACCACCCGACCGACCGACCGACCGACCGACCGACCAACCAACCGACCGACCAACCGACCGACCGACCGACCGACCTAATCCAATCGACCCATCCGCCGACATCGTAACCTGTGGCCAGCCGTCCGATCGCCACGTTGCCGGGTCCCGGGTCTAAAGTCGATTGAACAGTGCTCCGCAATCATCGCCGTCGTCGTCGCCGTCGCCGTCGGCTGTCGGCGTCGTGGTTAACGTCGTGCTTCAACCGTTCTGTACGCAGTTAATCGTCATCGGCAAGTCCATTACATTCAATTATTTTCATTTCTCGGCACGCGACAGTGCCGCACCGTCGATCAGTACCATGATACCATCTCTACCATGATACCATGTAGATCAGCGTTCTCCGATCCGTCAAAACTTCTCCTTTATTTATATTTTTATTCCGTCCGTAAGAGACGTGACGCGAGTGCTGGCATTGGCGTGAAAAAAATAATGAACTTTTTTTCGAGGAGAGGAAAACACTGATCTGAATCGTTTATACGAATTACCTCGTAATCGAATTGATCGTACTAATCTATTCGTAATTTACATGACCAATATATTATTGAATATTGAGAAATGCACACAATATATTATTAAATATTGACAGTGCAATGGAAAAGCGATGGGCGCGATATCGAAAATCGATCGATCGCAATCTTTCCGGGACTGCGGAAATGGAAAAATGTTAAGTCATATGAGACGGCATGATCGAGAGTCGAAATTGTACGGATATATTTGATGGAATCTATCGAAAAAATACATACATGTCTTCTTGTTTTATCAGAATACGGGTGTACGTTACGTGGAGCGTGTGTGCGTAAACACACACGTACAAGGGATAGAATTGTGCGCGCGCGCAGACTCCACACATGTGGAGATCCGCGTCCCTTGTTTTGATCGTAATAAACACACGCGCGAGCGCCCATGTATATACATACATCATTCCGGGCGAAATTTTAAAAAGGCAAAATTAATTACGAGAAATATCGGAAAAGCGCACTTCGGCTTGGCATCGTCCTATTTAACATTTAATACTCGTCCTTCATAATTCTTCTAATGAGCGGCATTTCGTCATTGACATTCCGCCATTCCGAGAATAATATGTAAAGTCTCATTAATATCCTAGTAATTATTTATACCTTACCACCGAAACAACTTGCACACGCAAATCCAACTTCTAATTAAACTTAAACTAATCAATAATCTCGAGGTGGCATTTTTCGATGGAATTTTCCGCGAAATAATTTGCTGTACTTACTTTTGTCGAAAATTTGTCGGTAATTTTTGCAAAGCCGACACAATTGTTCCCTGGGCGTCTTCGAAGATTCGCATCACGCACAAATCACGATTTTTCGCAGCATCCGTGCACCCGTACGCGGCGCGGCTGAATCCCGGATATTTATAAACCGCATAAACCCTCGCCCGGCGCGGCACAGTAATTTATGCGTTATAACTGACTAACTAAGTTATGCGTTGGAGCTATCTAAGTTGTGATTCACACCCCGAGACGCTCCGCGAGGATCTCGCAAAGCCGTTGGCCGAAACTTTCGTTCCGCGTCATTGTCAATACAAAACTCGATCAAGGCACGCGCAAATACCGTTCTTCTTCTTTTTTAGTCGTGGAGTTTCCGCGGCTGAAGGGATTATCACCATATTGTCAACATAATTTATCGAAGTCTACTTTCAATCGCTTCTCGCGCAACCACGTGTAATCACGAAAATCTTCGATTACAGACGCTTGATAGCATATCGGTGGCAAATATTACATAATTAGGCGCCGGAGTTGCCGGAAGTTAACGAGTGAGACGAGTCTCGAGGCGCGACTTTCGAATTAACGGCAAGCCGGAGTATGTAAAGCTTGGAACATCAAAACGTTGTCTTGTTCGCCGTTTTTCCGAGTTGCGCCGAGTGTGCTTAGCGCGTAATATCGCGCCTAATGATTGCGTGCGTTTTGAGATCTGTCGTCTCGTCGTCGCGACATTCCGGCGGTCGAAAGGGAGTCCGCACTCCCCTCCCCCACGAGTTTGTTCCGACAAATAGTATCGTCGGGAGGACTATTATTACATCTAGACAACAAATGTGCGACGGGATATCGCGGCTTGAGGCGCGGCTCCGTTAATAACTCGCAGATAGCGAAAATAGACGCGTGTTACATGGGGTGGGTAAATATGCGCCGGAGTGGCGGTGTACTTGGTACACAGTTAGAGATCAGGTCACCGACTGCTCCCGCCGTGCTTTCCCGTGAAATACCTTGAATATTTTAGCGTTTAACATACTGGACGGGTAGACCGTCTTGATTTGCCTTAGAAAAGATTTTCTGAATCTGCAATCTTCTTTCCCTCCTTTTTTTCGCACCTTTCGAGATTAAGTACGAATAAATCCTGCCTGCCCGTGGCGGGAGAATAAGTGACTTATGCAGTGTGACGAGAAAGCGATAAAATTGACAGAAAGCGAGGAGAAATATCAGGAATCTACGCGAAAAAAAATTTTCCTGTCTGATTCTCCCAGAAGAAATGAGGATTGAGAATTATATGACATCGATCGAGAAGTAAAGAATAGAAACTGGAAGCGAGGGTAACTTCTCCAAAGATTGTATTAGACATATTGTTTCGTATTATCTCATTCTATAGGGTATAGCTATAACATTCTCTAGATTATGCATCCTCCCAATTTCCCTCTCCTCACATCGAGTTGCAATTAAGGTTCCCCCCTTTACACAATATTCAACAGTATTCAACAGTATTCCCGACGATGCCACTCTGCCGCGCGTCTCCCGTGCTCTTGCTTTGTCCTTAAAGGAAGATTCAAACCTGTGAGCTGTGCAAAGAGGCTTTCACATTATCTTTGCCGCGACGGCAGTTGACAGTATGCGTTGAAACTCTTGTTCTAGTTATGTTAGTTTGGGGGAAAGAGAAACAGTAATGCCGGTAAAATGGAGAAAGGAGGGACAGAAAATGTTTGCAAGTGCGCGCGCGCGTCTGTACGTGTCAAAAGAGGC
Source organism: Tetramorium parvispinum (assembly GCA_011638315.1). Lineage (NCBI taxonomy): Eukaryota > Metazoa > Arthropoda > Insecta > Hymenoptera > Formicidae > Tetramorium > Tetramorium parvispinum. The sequence continues at coordinate 4,583 of VBVR01000019.1, forward strand.
GTCATTTCCATCAGAGAAGTATTTCTGCTATCTTCGTCCGATTGTCCGTTAGCGCGGCGGAAAGAGGAAGATAGATAGATAGAGAGATAGAAAGATAGAGATACAGAAAGAATGCACGCGCGCGCGCGCGCGCGTACAGACATGCACTTTTGTATGTAGATGAAGCTATCAGGGTGCAGAATAACTCGCGTATCTCAACGCGCCCGGAATTTCCGCGTTGTCCGCAAAATGCGCTGATAAATATCTTATCAAACGCCCTGTGTGTCTCGCGCGGAAACGTTAAAGATGGACGAAGGATAGCTCTTGCTCTCTGCGAGAGAGGTAATACGGTCGGGAGCGAACGCGGCGGGATTGCCCCGAGATATATTCGCAACGGAAATAATTCTGATTTTAGAGGGACAGAATTTCCGGGGATTTGCGCGCGAACATCATCGGCGTATAATTTATTGTGGCTTTATTTGCGAGACGTCTCGACGATTGTGTCACATGCATGACCCGGGTTAATAGTTTTGTAAACGAGTGGGCTCGCTCTGCGCGTAGTCGGTGATTTCGATTCGAACCGGTCCGAAACGACACAATGGCGTCGAGTTCATCGTTCATGACTCACAATCACGCGCCCGCTTTTGTCTCCCCCGCGTTAAAATTTTATCCCGCGACTTGGCCCGGGATAAAAGTACGGGATACGGAGTGCGTGAACGGATCAGACATGAAGGATGAGGGCCCTCGGCGAGAGTGATCCACGTCGACTTCAAAGAACACAATACCAATCAAATTGGAAGCGGATTACCGCGCTCGCATCTCATTCTCGTGTCAAACATTTCTGCGAGCGGGAATGGCATTCGGGATTTTTCGCTCCTGACAACATCCGCCGCTTCCGCATTCATCTTCGACGCAACATTCGAAGCGAGAGCGAGGCATTATGCAGAGAGGCATTATGAAAGTCTGCTCGGCATTGCTCTTTCTGCTTTGCGACGACAGTCGATGATATTTTAATCAAACGGCCTTTCACCGATTTTCCATATTCCCTTCCGCCCCCCCCCTCTCCCACGGAGAAAGAGAGATTTTAAGGGTCCGGGATCAACCGCGATATGCCGGCGAGAACCGAATTGGCGAGGAAACGCGAAATTTACGCTCCACTTTGCCGGATCGGCCTGGTACGGGCTGGCAGAAAAATCAAATTCCGGCGTGTTAGAGATCAAAGGGGCGCGACGAAGGGAGACGCGTAACTTAATTTCTTTATTTTTAGCCGCTTTAGCTCGCAAGTGCGCAATTCTAACGATCCATGCTTTGAATTTCAAGCCTCCGCTCGAAATGTCTTCTAAATGCCTTCCCATTCTTTCCCACTGCACAATATAAAAAATACGTTTCTTAACCAGAAATAAAAATAATGAAAATCGTATCATGCGTGTATATAGCATTGCGATACGTATACCTATTTAAACTAAACGTCATTTCAGAGAGAAGGATTAAGATAAAGTTAAAATAAAAGAAATTTCAACTTTAAATTCAGACACTACAGAAAAATAATTTAAAATTAATTTGGATGAAGAAGAAATAGAAAAAAACATGATAAAAGATTCAATCAACGTTAGAAGAATAAATACATTTTGTAAACTCTATTAATTCGATTAACAAAATGTAATTACATCTAAAATTGTTCTTAATTATATTTTTTATACTTTCAGTTCATTACGTTTTATTTATGGAGTATCTCTAATTTAATTTACGTTTGTTCGATGTTACTTGTGCGAAAGAATGGTAAGTTCTTGAAAACTATGTGGACTATAATTGTTTGTCGCCGCAGCGACTTTTACTTTCCAATAAATCACTGTAAAAGTTTCGCTACGGTTTTGCCAAACAAACATGTAGTCATTTTACGAGTGACCTGCTTTTAGCTTTTAGTAATGAAATTTTGAACAATCATCTGTCATTTGACGTTTATACACTTACAATTCAAATTATATTTTCATCGCTCAATGCCTCAAACAATGTGATGCATAAATTAGTCTCTTTAAAAAAAAAATTGTGTTTCTCTATTTTTCCCTCCTGTCGCCGTGTCAGAAAAAAATAGTATTTGTGACGAAAAGGTAATTAAAATAAAAATGAAATGTTTAAATTAAACAAAATTATAGAAAATTGTCACAAGCATCGGCCCATGAAATAAACAATATATTTATATCAACGTGTTATCTATTACGTTATTGAATCCGATTTAAATTTCATCTAATTCATTCCAGCGGTTAAACATTTAATTGTGCTTCGCGTTGGTTTATTTTATATGAAATGTGGAATTTGTAATCTGGGTGATTTGAATTCGTTGATTGCGACGGAGGGCGCGTTAAAAGAGTTAGGTTTTTTGTACATCAATAAATTATATGATCCGATTAAATTAATTGCGGAAAATACAATATTTAAATCCGGAAAAAGGGTGTAACTTTTGAATGTAATACGTGCAGTGCATGAAATAATTTTTGTGGATATTTATAATCACAAACGTTATGTCCTGGAAACGTGTAAATCCTGACCAATCTTATGAGATTATTAATAGATTATTAATAGATCGGAGAGCAGACTCCAAAGTGACTCTTTAGATAGAGAAAATTAATCTATGTTATCGAATTTCTCTTAAGATAGCCTATCGCATGACCGAATTCATGAGGTCTCCTCGAGGCTGATGACCTCGCGATAGAGATGTATCCTAACGATGGAGAGTTAAAAACAGTGCTTGATCGCAGAAACGAGTCAACTATTCGGGGATTGTCCTCGGCTATACGGCGAGAGCGTTCCTCGACGAGAAAGGGGATCGTCGCTTCGATCGAGAATTCCCGGCCGGTTTCGGCCGGTCGCTTGGTCTATAATTATACACGCTGCAAAACAATCCTTACTTCATGATACATCGACGATGCGTGTTTCGCGGTTCGACGAGGTAATTAGGCTCCCAGCCAAGATCACTCCGCGATTGCCGCGCCAAACGCGAACAATACCGGTTGCCCAATTTCTTCGATCTCTTTTGAATGCAGCTTCTTTAACTTGTTATCGACTAATCGACTTTCATGACATCCTAGCTGGAAATTGCGGTTTAATTAATCTCGAAAATTTTATTTCCCTTCTTAAAATATAATTAAATAAAATAATCTAATTTTCTTGCTTACTTTAAATAGTGATTAGATTTATTACGTATCGTACATACAGTATTTTAATATAATATAGATTGCACAATGAATTATAAATTTATATGATCGTATATTATCCTAAATTACAAAAAATTAAAAAAAAACGACTCATTTACTTTACCGTTCCAGAACAGTGAAATGAAATTGTGAGATTATCCGGGCTTTATTAGACGTAAGAAACAATGGAAGGGATAAAACAGGGTGCGAGGAAAATAGAATTTTCCGTCATATAATTTATAGGTGCATATGAAGTACATCGGCGCGGAAATGTCGCGGGGATAACCTACTTCTACGTCCGTATGTGCGTTTTTATACATACGTGTGAGTAATATAGGAAATAGGTCGAGGGTAGTTTCCGTACTGTAGATGGTTTCGTTAAATGAATATTAATGCGCGTCTAGTGAGAGACCGACCTAACCTTCATTTTGAATTCGAATTTACAGTTACGAAAATGCTCCTTGCATTTAGGAAATAATGCTTCCTGGTCATAAGACTCGAAGGCGCGAAATTATATATTCTTCTCTCGAGAATGGACTTTCTGTCCGTGACCCCGAATGAAATAAAAATAATCGATAAGGCAGATGAAGAGAATATATTGATGAAAAAAAAAAAGAAAACAATTATAGAATACCGCGCGAATGTATAAGAAAGATAACTAAAAATCCGCTTTCTTTTTATCAAATCTTCTCTCATTTGCCGGCACTTATTTCCCAGCGGGGAATGAGATTTCGAATCAGATTTCAAGCCCGCCCCTACGGGCAAGTACTTTTAATCGGTTACACGGTGGAAAAAAATATTATCTGAGTAAACTGAGGGAATGTAGCCGAATCCTCGGGGATATGAAACAAAATTTTTTTTCCAATGGCTTCTTCTCAATCTGCATACATCGAATGTAAATATTAAGTATGAAAGATAGAAAAAAATATCTTGTGTACGATCATAATTACTACCAGTACGTTACCGGAAATAAATATCGCGCGATAGATGATAGACAATTTTTGGCAAATATCCGCCTAATCTAACGTGGTAATCCAATGGTTACCATTTAATCATAGTTTCTCACCTTCTCTCTCTGGCTGTCCAAATCTGGGAAAAGACTAAAGATACCATCGAGATATCATGGAGATTAAATAAAAATCGTTGGACTCTTTATACACTTTTTTTCCGTAAAAATATACGGGCTATCGAGTGCATACACACATACACTTGGACGATATTCAATTTTCCCTCGTAAATCTCTCCGGCAGGATAGCACATTTATCCTCGTCGTTGCGTGGCCATCTTCGAGGATCCTTGAATGTATTCGCTCAAGAACGATGGCGGCTCGCCTTCGGCAAGCTCGTTTTGTTCCCAGATGCGTTAATCTTACCGTCTTTCGCGTCCATGTCCGCTCGCAGGCGTTCAGTAACCGCGGGGTAGGATATTTCGTGCACGTAGTCAATTTACTCGACGAAATGAGCAGCTTACCAGAGTGATGGATTCCGCGACGGGACACCATCTATTGGCCACGAGGGAACAGGCGCAAGTCGCCGCGTATTAATTAACAGTAAAAGGACAATAAGACTCATATAAATACAGTAATGATATTATAACTACATTTTAACATTTCGAAAATGATTTGACCAGCTATTACTCTGTAATGTTATTCGATGAATGTTGCGTCGATTATAATGCTGGAAGCTATGGAAAATGTTATATTTCACGAATAGTGGCATTTCGCATCGATTAAAAAAATAAAATTTAAACACGATATATTATAACACGATATTAAAGATATATTTTGAATTAAAAGTTAATCAAACTGAGCCGACTCTGAATAAATAACATATTGCCGTTGCAATAAATAGAAACATGAGCGAGGACTCTGTCGACGAACGTAGAAATTGTCATCAGCCTATCCGCGTCTCTGGAGAGACACCGGTCGGTTATATGTCCCCAATAAACTCCCTGCAGGCAAGTTCTGCAAAAGTTAAAATTAAACATCGAACTTTCTGTCCGCCTGGACACTGCAGTCTCTTTAAACACGACGGGATTGCCGTTACCCTTATGCAATTAAGCTGCCAACTTGATTCTTTACAATTTGGCACCGTCTCAAACGAAAAGTATATCATGTGTTTGTCTTTTTTTTTAACGCTGATACTAAAAATTTAAGAGCATCTGGTGAGGAATATCTACTACGTCGATATACACGCAATGGATATGGGACGGTAGTTGCTTAAGGAAAATTAGCGAGATGACGATATCAGGCGGAACACCTCTGGTCCTCGCGTCTTCAAACTCAATTATTGTCTCGCAATTAACGGCTGGTCGAACTCGGGAGTTAGGCAGGTTATGAACCAGCGGAAAGTTCGACCAGCGACGCGCCATAATGCAATTGGTTCACCGTATATGCATGTCGCTGATTGCGCGGCCTACCCGGCAAATGATCGGCCTTTTCGAAATGGACCCTGACCCGAGGGAGATTGTCATAGCAATAAAGCGAAATATAATAAATATTTTATAGCGTTGTCCCACAGGTAGTTAGCGCATTTTAAAGTGACTTTTTTTCCATTTGATGAAAAAATGATTATATACTAGGTCTTGCTTTTTGATAATCTTGCTGGTGTTAAGTTGAGGCCTATTGGTTTTAAAGGAAACCGAGAGAGAGAGAGAGAGAGAGAGAGAGAGGGAGAGAGAGAACGCCACCGCTCTCTGATTTTAACGAGCTTTAAATATGCTGTAATATGCTGTAGCTTAATAGGAGGCACGTATTTTTATACCGCATCTTTCTCGTGTCTGCGGTTTTGTTGTATTAAAGCTCTATAATTCCTATATTTATCGTTCCCTCTACCCTTGTTCCTTTCCGCTAATTGGATTTGTGAATCGAATGTTTTTTTATAAAACAAGATAATTGGCCCCGGCATTGAATCCTTTCTCTTTAGTTGGGTCAGCTGGTACACGCAGATCCGTAATCGAAAAGTGTCGGAATTAAATTTAATTAATTAACAAGTGTCGCGATGGTTGAAGCCATTTCCATTTCGTCGCATAACGTTGATTTAATAAATGCCCCATTTTCATCTGTATTCGTTTCTGTAAGACCGAAATCAGATACCGTAATCTCTCGGGCAGCTCGGGGGGGAAGAGGGTGGGGAGAAATAATATTAATATAAGGAACTCGATCGCGCCCCGCGATGAATCGCAGCGTTGAGATTGAATCAATATAATCAAAATCGGATATCGAATATTGAATCAGGCGCCATAACTGTCTGTACATAAACGGCGAAAGATTTCGCGCACCTCCGCCGCGATATAATCCCTCGCCATTTTTGTCAGGGAGAACGGAGAATGGAGTGAGCGCAGAAATTGTATTCCTCGGAAAATCTCGCGTACATCCCACAATAATTATTAGCGATTTAATTTAAACAACAACGCGAATCGCAGATTAACATTACTCTGTTCACATTATTTCGAATAATTGTTCCATTAGAAAATGTCAAACTTGTTTAGATTTAAGCAATCTATGTATTTTTTCAATCAATTTTCATTACTCACTGCGCTTATTGGTATCAATAATTAATTTAGACAACTTTAGATACATTGTGAAATTGCATTGAATTTTGCAAGATGAAACACATATGAAGAAAATTAAACGTTTTCATGCAGCGATGATTCGACTGGTCCGACTATGTCATTTTGTAAATGGAAAAAATCGTTTTCAAACATTACGTTCGAATATTGCGATCGCATGAGAGACAAAATCAGAAAAAACTCGCCGTTTTAGTTCACTTTGGGTCCGAACGTGTTTTAGCCTTTAGGCATTACGAAATGACCGTGTGCACTGTGCACGACCGTGTGTGTTGTCATTCCGGCAAGGGAAAAGAGGAGCAAGGGAGTAAATTGGGTGAGTCACTTAAACCCTTTGTGTTCGATAAAACGAAGTGTTTCGCGTTAGAGACTACTTTTTGTTCGATGGTTTGAGAAAAGCTATCTACGTGAGTAGGCTTCTATCTTCGACGGCACGCCATGTTTATAGGTCGTACTGCGGAGGCTTCGTTCTTATTGGATGAAGCCATAGCACTCTCGCTATGTAATTGCCAAATCCTTTTAATGCCCATCACTCGAGAACGCGTGTACTTGACGGAGTAATGCCATAACTGCTACCCACCTCAACTATTTTATTTAATTTATTATATAAAAAATTCGTCGTGTCTTGTTATACAGTTTCGTTCTTAGTAAAGTCGATACGAATTTTTTAAAAAGCCGATGGAAAATCTTCCGAAGAAAAAGAGCTCGTCTTCGATGACCTCTTCATCTTATACCTAGTTATATCGTAATCACGATTGTAGACGCGAGTAGGTCTAGCTTTTCACCGGATCCCGGTTTTTTTTTGCTGCAACGAAGATGAACGAGAGGCTTGAGAGCAAAGGTAATTCTCGTGCGGCGGCGAAACTTGAAGGGCCCTCAAGACAAAGTTGATCGTGGAAGGCCGTGGAAGATGAGACAGAAAAGTTTTCTCCCTCGTGGCACGATGCGGCGCGGCGCGGCGCGGCGCGACGCGACGCGGCACGGTGGGAACGTTGGATCGATCTTGCCGCACTACGTTAAGTTCGATCTGGATTTCGACGTGGCGTGTTCTCCCGGAAATTCTGAAAGTTTCGCGGCAAAGTCTCTCAGGTGACGAGAGGGACGGAAGAGGAACGGCGCGATCGAGGCTGGCGCAATCACAGATGTGACAAAGTCGACTTCCGCACGCTTCCACTTCCACTGCACGTTTAATCCCTGTCAGTTTAATACCTATATATAAATATTGCAAGCACTATATTTGTTGCCAAGAATTGCCAACGAGTTACCTTCCATTTACGGATTATTTAATGAATTTTGAATTGATTTGATGGAAATATTAATGGACATCTTCATTCGATGCCGCGTTTTTTTCTGTCAAAGAAAAATTTAATGATATCTTTTTCAAGCACTTTAACATTTTAACGTGCATAATAAATTGTTGAATCTTTAACTTCCTAATTTAACGTTTCCGTTTGTTCTACTGAGTTATGCTGAGAATCAGCATAAAAACACGTTCGCTGTACAATGTCAAAGGTTTCAGCGCATTGTTTTATATCACTCTACATAATCGGCTCCAAAGGGCACGCTGATGCAATATCATAATCAATATTCTTTCCATCGTCATAAACTCCATTTTCTTGTCTTCGAGGTACGCCGGCATTAATTTAATAAGGCGCGATCAAAAGAGTCCGCCTTCATGCTTGCAGCCGGTAATTAACAAGGCGCGAAGTACCGTAGATTGTATATATGAGCACGGCGCGCGCGGGCTTACGTGATTACATTTTTCCATGTTCCCCTTAATGACACCCCGCGTAATTATATCATAAATTTTAATCTGCCACACGGTGGACTGCGCTCCGCCAGTGATTCCGAATATTACGCTAAGATTTCTGTCCCGATGTTGCGTAGCTTACTTGCGTTTTACGAGGGTTTCCATTAAAGTAATTTTAATTGCGTTACACACACACATAATATAATTACAAGGTTTAACATACAAATTATATATACTGATAAGATTTAAGCTGATATGCTAATTTATGTATTAACGTTTTGTATGACAACGACAGAAATAACTTACCTTTATCGATCTATTCTGCTGAAACAAGTAGATATCATGAATGCAATAGATGAAAAGTCATCTACGCAAACCGTCATTACTGTTGTTAGCAAGTAGAAACAAATTTAAAGAATTTCATTTACAATGGCATAAAGCACGATATTATATGCTTGGCGTTGCGAGCGAATGTGTAAATTAATCCCGCATAACGGTAATATAATTTCATATAATACTACTTGCTTGAGCCCTCTATAATCCGATACCGCCTGGTAGGAGGACCCAATGAGAATTCTTCGTCACGATTTAGCCGGAAATACTCAGATATTATTACGCGGATATTAATGTGAAAAATAATTCTCTCCCTCTCGCTTCCCCCCCCCCCCTCCGACTCGGAAACAAGATTTTAATCTCGGTTTTCAAAGCGGCACAAGTTAGCACGGAACACAAAAACTTTCATCTTCTTCCCGACTTGTGTCAAAATGATAGCGTCGCGACGAGAGGGTGCTTATGTTTTCAGCTGTTTCCTATTCTAAAATCTTTGTCCAGCGATAATATCTTCTACATATGTATGTTCCATTTCTGAAGGGCTTCTAGCCATTCTTTCTCTCTCTCTCGTTAACATGATTTATCGTGAGTTAAGTCTCACGTGTTTATTGACATGAACCGGGTGCTCGACTGACCTTCTGCAGCGGAATAATAAACGGGCAATGCATTATAATGATGGCATGATGAAAGCATCTCGGCTCTGCGATAAATCGAGTAATAATTTCGCGCGAGTCGCTGGTGAAATTTAATGCCGCTATTGCTGGCCGACGCGTAGCGTTAAAATTCCCTTCATTTAACGAACTCGCACAACGCCATACGAGTAATGGTTTTTGCACATCCGCGCGAGCGGACGTGCGCGAGCCTATGGCCGAACAGGATTTCGCTAATTACTAATTGCCAATGAATTCACCCGCCGGGTTATATAGCCGATCTTTAATTAAAATTTTCAATCTCCGAATTCAAATATTTACCGGGACAGTTAGCTTCTCCGTGCATTCGCGGCAGGATTATGCATTTTCCTGTCTTCGGAGCACGCTCAAATACGGCCTACCGTGAATTCACCTCATAGCTTGCCCATGAGTGACTCGCGAAACAAATAAGATATTTTAGAAATGTTATTAGAGGTTTTTAATGTAACGAGAAAAACAAGGAGAGAAAAAATACAAATTCTTAGAATCCACGTTACTAAAAGAATGCACAAACATATTTCTATAATAATACATTTTTTACAATCTTTTATGTTTCTCGAAACGCTTTTATTTCGTGGAATTTTGTATTCTATTTTACGTATTCAGATCATCAAGATTTTGAAAAATTTAAGCAGATGACGTCTGTCTTTATGAATATAATATTTTGGGCAGTTTAATATCCATAGCTGGACGTTGATGCTACTTGGATGATTAGCCTTTTATTGATGGGATGGAATCTCGGTAAAAGCTTTTCAGCTTGATGAACGTAACAAGCTTTGAACATAAAAGGATAGACGAGCGTTATTGAAGTCATTTTTTATTTATGCATATTTTCACAGAATAGATTTGACATGTTAAAGAATATTGTCGAGATACGAGATGTTTTTTTTGGGTCTAAAGAATCAATATGATTTCTGTAAAAAAATATGACAGATTTGAAAAACTATGAGCGCGCTTTTAATTATCGATGCGATAACTGATTTTTTTAAAAATATTCCCCAGAATTTATACGAATATATGCGATGGATTTCATTGAATTTTTGGTTGAATTTTACTGGGTAACTGCAGTAACAAGCGGGTATGCGAATGCATCGTTGGGCTCTCGTTGTATTGTTGCGTTTGCAACATTCCGGACTGTCGTATAATATTGCTGAAACGAGCAACCTCGACATAACCGGTAGAGTTGCTAACGACTCATTCGATAACGAGCTTTGCTAAGCGCTTTAATTAATGTCGTATGTGACATGCTGTTAGGTGCAGTCTGCGAAAAAGCCCGCGTTCATGAAACCTTTCGAAAATCAAATCAATCATTGAAACAAGAGACACTAAACTAATCTTTTAGGCTGACATATAATTTTGCTTATTATTAGATTTTATGAACATATCATTATGTTAACGTACTGAAGAATCGCTGGAATTTCATCTAAATAAAATAGCTTGATTTTTTAAATAAACAATTTTAACAGATTTATTATTAGTAAAAATTTTACACAATTTTTAACTTTTTCATTAAAATAAATTAACATTGCTTGTATCTTAATTTCTAATGTACCATTTTGAGATTAACTACTTAACCGCACACATCATTTTTCGTTTAATAAACTTATATAGGTAAAATAAATTTTTATTTAAGAAGATTTTTGGTAAGAATTTATACATTTTAAACGAAATACCGATTCAATGGATTAATTAAAATTTCACTTTTAAGTGGCTGCTAGCAAAGACCGAAGCATGAATTACGATCGACAAGTCGCATATATTTCCCAAATTTAGCTCGCATCTTGATATATATACATACATACATACCCATACCCATACGTAGTCGGGTTTTTTGGGCAATAAAATGCATTCTTCTTCACAGCTGAATGGATTACGGGATCGATTTCAATTCACATGCCGTAGTTAACAGTGAGAATTCGCCGAAGTTCGAGAGCAGTTTTGCTGGCGTGGCGAAACTAGTCGGGAGAAGATGAATTCGAAATCGCAGCAGATATCAAACGTAAATTCACGGATGATAATTCGATTCCGACAGTTACGCAAGCCTCTTTCTTTCTTATATATACACAGACACATACATACACATACACACACATATGATATATACACGCACTGTTATATTCCATACATTGTAGTTATTCGAGACCCTCCAAGATTGATTTTTGTTCTGAATCAGGACATACACACTGAAAGAGAGAGAGAGAGAGAGATTTATCGCGTACAAAATGTTGTATGTACACTTCAATTTAAGAAAATTGAGTATTTTGAATTTTAGTAAATTTCAAATTGGAAACGGAGCGACTTTGTTTACCATAGAAATCGATTTAAATTCTCATTAATTTCAACGAAAGTGCCGCGCTTGTGCGCGAATGAAAATGGATTAGTCGCTAGAAGTTGACGTGCAATTAGAGTTTCTAATCAACGTATCAATTAATAATATTGCTGATTCCGCTCGCCAATTATACACGGCTTTCTAATCAGTATTCACGACAAAGTCATTATAGCACCGCCGCTTGTCGATAATTAACAAATCGTGTTGGAAATTGTGTTAATATTTCAACGCCTGCGGATGGGCAACTTGTGGCTCATTCCTTCACAAGGTGTCCGAAATTACAGATTATCTGCTGCAAATTCGTCCATTTAACAAAATAGTGGAGCAATTAGGAACTTTAGTTTGAACGGTAATAAAACGTGACTCGAAGCGCAGGGGTGCAAATAAATATTAAAATTTTTTTCTCTCTCAATTTTTAGCGGATTTATATAAATATTTTAATTTTGGAATAATCACAGAGATGTTTAATAATGAATGAAATATTAATGAGGTATAAAACAAAATAATGTAAAAAAAGGATGTTGAGAAGTTTCGCTGAAAAGCGATCGTAAATCGATTTTAAATAGCTCGAGTAAACTTATTCGATCCGATGAGACTCGCTACACAAGACTTGATGCTTATAAAAAGCGTCGGGCGTGCAGTCGACAAGAAAATACTTCCAGATCGATATATGCAAACGCAAGTCCGCCTCCCTCAGTCAGTCAGCGTTTTCGTACAGATCGCGCAATTTTGAGGACTCACAAATTCCAGGCCAAGATTATCCGGCGAGGCGACACACTTGAAGAGGCCCTTCTCGACGAGGTATGTATCCCTCCCTTTCTTCGAGGGGTAAGCTGAGAGGGCGGTTAGCAGCTGGATTTATATGGCGGCATTAATATGCAGTGTTGGGAATTTCAATGGGGCAATCGCGCACGAACGAGAGAAACGGAGAGTCGGGAGAGCGGAGCAAAAGGGAACGGCAGAACGGGGTAGGAGAAAGAGAGGGAAGCATCTCGAGGGCCCGCCGAACTCGTCGATGATCAATACTTTTGTCTACGTCCACGTGACTCGCTAATAGGATTGAATCGCGCCTATGCGCGGGCAATCGCGTGCGTTTCACATGTCAAATCAGACGGTGATTCAGAAACGGAAAAAGCGTTTACGGATTGCGCCTTCCATAATTATGACCCGATAAATCATTTATCGATTCGCACGCGACCCGCTGCAGAAATAAGAAGCGAAGCGCAACACTATAATTAACAACTAACTCTGTAAAAAGAAAAAGAAAAAAAGGAGATGGAGAGAACGCAGGAGAAAACAAAAATAAAAGGACGCTCGAAGATAGTAAGAAAATAAATCTGAAAATAAATAAAAATAAAATACATTTAAGTTTTGGGACACTCTCGGGATATTAGAAGATGGTTATTTAGGAAAGTGTGAAAGAATAAGAGCAATGTGTGAGTGTGTATGTGTGGTTGAAGTTATAAGACGTTATAAGAATTGATATAAACCAAGTCCCACTTCTTGTGTGTTGTAAATTGAAGTGAATAAGATTGTTAACTAACTCCATACAACGGTTATAGGGATGTGTTTTACTTTTTATTTTTTTCTCTGCCGTTTTCTGTTCTCATTGTTTTGAACAAACGCAGAACCGCGTTTCATTCGATTAATTCTTTTGATACAGACTAGCTGAAACACTGAGATGTTTATGGTGTACGTAACCGAGAATTATTTATATAAACGTATAGCCGAATCTCAAAGATCTTGTTGTCGAGCAAATCAAAGGATCGCGAAACATGGTGGTTATCTGACGAGAATCGAAGATAGCGGTTTCGGTACGAGGTAGACGAGGACGGAAACATGACGTAACAGCTTACTCCGAAACAGCTTGTGGTCAGTAACCAGATTCCGCGGAAACAGACGTCGCGCGTGACGCGCGAGACATACAGAGAGGATCCTGGAGAACTTCTGTTATCCTTCCCAAAGATAAATATCCCCAAAGCCCCAATTTCTGCGCTCAACGCTCTTCTTGAATAGAAATCGGAGTATCAGTCGGACTGAAGGTGGAAAGGAGGATGAGCATTTATCGCAATTTTTTATTCGCCGGACAGGATTTGGAGTAAACCGATAATTCTGAGAAAATCGATATTCATTTCTTGGCGAGTTTCCGCACCACCTTTCGGCGGCCAATAAATTCCCGCGCACGTTAATCGGCTTTATTTGCTCGGCGTTGCCTGCGGGCTGACAGATAGCGACCAACGTCCACTCGAAGCCCCCACGCACCGCTTTCGCACATAGATCCCGGCTAATTGTTTATTAATATTGCGACGTGGTACCGGACGGATGTTTGTCAATGACAGCACGAACGCCCGCGCTTATTGCCCTCGACCTCGAATCGGCTGAGGGCCCGCTATATCCAGCATTTCCGTCCCGTAATCTTTCGATTTAATTCACATCGACCGTTATAAATAATTGAACGTTTTCCGTGCGCGATGCGAGTCGTCGAAATATGACGATAACTTCTACGTGCGCCATCTTGGCAATTTAATTTATCGGAACAATTGGCCTCGGCAACGCTTGATAGCGACGGTAATTAAAGTTTCGATTAAAAAACGTCCATATTGTTGCGCGACGCGTTCCCGGACGTGCGCCATGATTACGGACTACCTACGGTGGGCTTTTTATCGGATTTCAATTTTCGCATACAGTCGCCGGCAGAGCGAGAGCCGGTACATCTACTACTACGGATTAGTTAGAGCGAATCGAAGCCGGAATGGGATGGGCTGAAAGGGAGACGACGGGGACGCCATTATTGGCACATCGAAAATCGAAAACTGGAATGTATCAAGCGGTTGAACCGCGTCGAGACGCGCGCCGCGTCGTTCGCCATTAAATCTTTATCCGCTCGAGCGCGTAACCTTTACGCGAGACTCTTAATATTAAACGAAAAATAAGATTTTGTTTTATTTGTCATTTTCTCCGAGACACCGTTCAAAGATTGAACTTCGCTCTTACCTTTTTTTTTTAATCGGGAAACCAAACTTCTTCGTAATTAAACACACTCAATTATTCATGTTGCCCGAAAGTATCTGGCCGTTTCGGCTGATGTTAATTTAGTGGGCTTCGGTGAGCTTCATTATTAGTTTCAGGGTCGGCGCTCGCCGGTTTTAATTCTTGGAACGCGGACTAATTAATTAATCTACGCGAACGGCGGCCGCTCGCCGTCATACACTGACCATGCAAATGGCGGCATGCTGACGTAATGGATGGAAGAGCCGAGGAGCTGAGGAAGCGGTGGAAAAATAGAAATCTGAGTCCTCCAATTTTCTTTCACCGGGTTCATTGAGAGACGCACTCATCGCAGCGCACTCTCGTCTGAATGCGAAACCGTATAATCGCGCGCAGGCAGAGCGCTCTTTTGAAAACGCTCTCGTGCGTAAGACTTATGGAAAGACCGTGCCCCCTTAAACAACGATAAGCCAAGACAGAGCCAGCTGCAACGCTCCTACAATTGATAAGAAGCGAATTCAGCCATAGCCAGTTAGTTCTACCTGACGAAGTGGAAGCTCGGCGCGACGAGATGGGAAGGAATGAGGCGTAGAGAGAATAAACCGCGAAATAAATTACCGTCTAAGACCGCGCGAAAGGTAAAATACCCTGGCAGTCAACGCCCACCCTATGTCAATCTCACCCTCGACCTATGTTCTTCACCACCTTCCCCCCCTCCCCCCTCATCTATGTCGTTCTTAGCCCGGGGCCAAGCTGCCTCGAGATGTGGAGGGCGTGTTTGCGTAAAGTACACATGTGCATGCACACACAAATGCACATGCATCGTGGCCCAACATCGTACGTAACCCACGTAACGAGGGGTGAGACGAGGCGGGAGAGCGCGGGTGAGCGAGAAGGCGGAGCGAGTCGATACTGCCGTCCGAGATTTTCATTTCCGCCGGCCGTAAACTTTTCTCGCCATTAGAGGATTTCGAGGAATGGCCCTCTTTATCGCCCAGCCTCTCGATCTCCGCACCGTTGTGGCCATAAGGTTTATCGGGATCCGGTTGGTACTGCGCCTCATGATCGTTGCGGGTCGCGGGGAACAACGAGTTGAGGAACGAGAGGAACATTACTCTTCCTTTCGAAATTCCGCGATACAAAGGGCACGATTTAGAAACGTGTTTCGCGGCAGTTCAGGTCCAAGTTTAGGTCAATATGGTACCACACGTTCAACTGTGCTCGAGGCGTTTTACGCGAGTGGAAGTCTAAACACCGCTTAAAGCACGTATTCTCATTTTCTAACGTCTATACCGTGGCTCTTAAGTTTTCCCT
Organism: Tetramorium parvispinum; assembly: GCA_011638315.1. Taxonomy (NCBI): domain Eukaryota; kingdom Metazoa; phylum Arthropoda; class Insecta; order Hymenoptera; family Formicidae; genus Tetramorium; species Tetramorium parvispinum. Next base: position 20,720 of record VBVR01000019.1, read on the forward strand.
CAAACAATCGTACGTACATATATAAATATAAAGATTACAGAATCATAAAAAGATATTAAAATAAACAGGCCACGATATTTTTTTGAATACCTATACATAAAGAATGTACGCGAAAAGGATTTTTCCATTACTGAACTATTTGATTGCGCAAACGATATTTAACGGTTTTTTCCTCTCTTTTTTCGTCTGTTTTAGCACGACATAAAAGACATTTCTCGCGTCGCACCAAATGCTCCAAATTGAGTGGCGGTTGACACCGATTTCGCGGAAAATCGTCGGATTTTCAGGATTTTCGGGATCCATCGCGATTAGTTTGGCTCGCGTTTCGCGGCCACGCGCGTCGCTCGAATCTGATTGCCGGGGCTTTAATGCGATTCGTGATACGGGGATATGACTATAACGTGGCGTGTGCAATCCGTCGGGTATTGGCCGCGAGGCAATGGTGCATGCGGCAGGCTTGACACATATCAATCAGGCAATGGAATTCTCGGGAGCTCGGATGCTGCGGCATCCGATCTCCCCACCGATGATCCTCCACCTGACATTGCAGTACGCAATCCGTGAAACCACTTCATCGTATCTTGAAATTAAATTGCAATCACGATCAGTTAAAGTGATACGTTATTTCAGACTTCTAAAGCTGAATTTACTGACATTTCGCTTTATTACATTTTCTTTACAAAACCCAAAACATTGTCTATATTTCGACTTATTTTTCTGTACATTAATTGAAAAGGGCGCACAGGTTGCTTTATTAATAATTTTATCTAAAAAAAATACGGCACTCAATTTATGAACAGAAACGAGGCATATTACGCGCAACTTAATTCGCCTGTATTAATTAAGCGGTGAAATTCTCGGAAGTTCGGAGTATTCAATGTTAGCCACAGTATAGCCACTCCGTGTGCATGTATGGCCTCGCCTATGGACTGCCCTATCTTTTACACGTATGTCGGGTCTACGTTACCCTGATTATATTGCTTCCGCAGGCTACGTATCAAGATACAATTAATATCAAACTTGATCAGTTTCCCAATCCCGTTTCCCAATCATAAATGTCATCGATTTAATATCGATTTAAGTCTTAATGAAAATAATTAGTATGAAAGTTTATTCAATATTATAACAGCCAATGTAGTTATTATTATTAGAAACTATACTTATAAAACTAGAGAAACGAAAATCTCATATTAAAAAAAAATTAACGCGGTAACTACGATCATTATTGCAATTATTATTACGCTTGTTGATTTGCGAATTCTCTCTAGTATTTCATATTACTCAGTGCCCCCCTCCCCCCCGTGGGACGTTAAATTTATGTATCTCAAAAATTCGCGCGACGTAAGCGAAGTAGGAAAAACCCGTCGCGTCATCGTATCCGCGCGCCCGGCAGAGTTCGTAATTCTGTTTACACGGTAAATCTTTCTTGTACAAATTCGAATTCGCTTCGCAGGAGGTAGAGCGACCGAGGGAGAGAAGGCCTCTTTCCGGAGGTAAATTGCAAATTCAAAGTTTCACGGTGACTTTCACGCCGTCGCGACAAGAGGCATCCCATTTCCAGATCCGGAAGGGTTCTTAATGCCAAATAAGAAAGAAAAGAAGGAGGAAAACTGCGATCTATTCTACATATACTGTGAAAAAGCTTTGCCGGCCGGCATCTATTTGAAAAAAAAGTTAGCGATACGGGAAGAGCGTGAATCTTCTCTCCTTCTCTCTTCCTCTTTCGAAACTTTATAGCATGATGGTGTGTGCGCAATAAACTTTGTTAGTTTACTCTCTTGTTCGTTTTTTTTTGCGGAGACGAATTTATGAATCTTGAAACTTTGTTCATAGTCTATATTTTTGATGTAAGAGTGACATATTGCGAAGCAATAAGCGAGTCCATGATCCTAAGAAGGAGAAAAGTACTTTCCATTTAATGATAGTTTGACTTTTAATGATAGTTTTGTCAATTTGACTTGATTGATTCGTTTGTCAAGCTCAAGTACGACGAATGAAAAAAGTGTTTATTTATTTTCATTTTATGAGTATATATATATATATATATAATATCTATCTATACGGTTGTACAACTCTCCTCCGAACGCAATCAATAATATTGGACTCGCTGCGAACACTCCGTTGTTGTACCGAAAGGAAACTGTGTGCGAGGGTGCGCAGGGAGTGATCACCACGCGCGATATTGCTGCAAGAATGGGACGCGGGATCTCGGGAAAGAGAGAGAACGAAAGGGAGAGTGACGCTTTTTGACAAAAGCGCGTTCACGTAAACATCCTCGGACATCCTCTCCGTGTTTCACGGAGACACCGGCTGCCAGATAAAAACGTCAGGCAGACTCGAGCAGACAGTCAGTTATCTCGCGTACATTTTACGTACGCTTCGCGAGACTTGAAGGGCGTTGCGCGTGATTTGTCGCCGGGATCCCGGCTCCCCTTCCCGACACCGGTGAGACGCCCTTACGCGAGGGGTGGGAGGTAGGGAAAATCGACGGATTTGACAACGAGTTGCGGAATTGAATGTGCATCGGCTTCGAGGGGCGCCCGTAACGTTTGATGATTTGTAACCGGTTTCATTTGCCCGGGAAATCTCCCGGTACCGCTCGGAGCCAACTACGCGATTCGCCGAATTCGTTTTTTTTCCCCGAAAAAAAAAAACAGTTTACAAAAATATTCGCGTGTGGAATATCGAGGCGAGCCGGTAAGCTTCGCCATTGACTCGGGCTTTAACTATAATGAGAAGCCCATAGTTAATAAAGTTGGTCGAGGTAATCTATCTTTACGGTCAGGAAACGGTTTCCAGAGTTAAAATTACCCTTCAAACTTCAGAAATTCGAACAACCGAGTGTATCATTCTTTCTTTTTTTATTTTGTGGAAAATATGAAACCACCGGCGTGAGTGCGTTTTTTCACATGCAGCAGAACGGCATTTGCAAAACGGTGCAGGTTTTTAATCTCAAAAGGAAGAAAGAATTTTTCACTGAGGTTTGCTTTTCCGCCGTATATCTGCCGATATCTGCGGAATTCTCAATAAGCTGGATTTTTATCTGTTCATTCGTTCGGAAATCTGTCAAACGATACGAAGGAACGGTGAAATTTGTACGGATTTTGACCTTTTGATTTTTTATAAGATTTTTTAAATATTTTTTTGTCGTGTCCTGCTCAATTTTTACTTCTTTCCGCTGTTTTTGTCTTCGGTCGCCTCGATGTACGATAAAATTAATCATGAACAAGAAAACTGTAATCTGTGCTTTTGATCGGATATCAATAACGCCGAATACTTACTGCTTTATATCGCTTGCAAAATCTTTATTTTTAATGGAAATTAATTGCTAATCATACAATCACTGTATGACATCATCTGATTATTTTTCGCTGTCCAAAAGCAAAATAATGTATCGATATATAAATTTTGATTGCGTGTAACAAAAATGATTCAGTATAAACGACGAATGCCGTTGTTATTTGTTTTCTCCCTATCGCCTTTTTGAAATCGACAAAGAGACAGGATCCAGTTCGATTCCATTATTTTGCCTTTCACGCGGTCCTCCGCTGAACATGGACTTTTGCTCCTACGGATGAAAGAAGTGTGCGAGAGACAGGAATCGAAGGAACGTATGGTGCACCGAAATCGAATCTCTTTGAGCAACGTTATCGCGCGAAACCAGGCTACTGCAAAACCCGATTGCGAAACCATACCGTTGAAAGAACGAAAGAATGTTTGAACTCGGGTATCTTAAATTTTTAGACATCTCAGAGAATATTTTAAAAATTCAATTTACAAACATCGACGAAAGACGGAAGAATGAAACCGACACTCATCGCTTATCCGAAATATTTTTCTTCATCCGTAAATTCAATAATGCTTCGCGCTATCGCGTTAAGGTGAAGATTTGGTGTTTATTGTAAGAATGAAAAACAATGATATTTTATAATAGCACAATATATCTGTAGTAGCTAATTGTGGACGCTCATGACCAGAGCACCGGTTAAGGATTAAATTGATTAATTTACATTCACGAGGAATGTCATGGCTGGTAGGAGAGCATAATTCGCGTGACATGGTTGGCAATGCCCGGCTTTCCACATTCCCTGCTCACCTGTAACGAGCATGTGCCTGGAACTTTGCAGATGATATAGTCAAGAGGTGTTGTATGCGAAGTACCTACGCTAAACTGAATCGTGCTAACAAGCGATGAGAGCTAAAGCTCCGGTACGCGTAAATTGCGCCGATAATATTTTACATAATTACTGGTATTTCCGCGATAACATCAAAAACAGTAGCCGGCGCACGTACTAATTGCAATTAAAATAATCGTGCCATTCTTGTAATCGTATCGTTTTAACAGTCAAAAAATTCGCGTTTGGGTTTAAAGAGAAGAAATAAGAAAAAAGATATAAATCTCTCTCTCTCTCTCTCTTACATTTTTTTCTCTTCTTCTTTCTCAATATTTTAAAATAAAGATTCTTTAAGAAAAGTTGGAAACTATCTTTTTCTGTTTCTAGTTATATCGAAAATAATAAAGGAGATTCACAATTTTTCTAATCATTCGCTATTTTGTAAAAAAATAATTTTTGTAAAATTATATTTAATTTTGCAAACTTTATTGAATTTATACCTATTTTCACAGAGGACGATAATCAGTAATTTACATCTACATTTCGCACATTAAAGATAAAGGTTATCATAATTGACATTCTAATTAAACATACTTAACTTTTTCAATTGAAGTTTTTGCAGAAGAGACACCTCGCTCTCATATATTTTATATTTCTCGTTTGATTAATTGATTGAATTTCGCTTGATTCTGTTGAATTGCTGTTTCAAATGAATTTACGTGTGAAAATTGAACGTGGGCGTTTCGGGATTTTATTTTGCAACTCGTAAATAAAGCACGGCGCGCTTCCATCCCATGAATCAATATGCGGTCGTTCGCACCCTCGTCTTCGACTTTTCGATTTCCGAAACCACCACTTTGTCGTCTCAGCCGAAGCATTATAGACTGCCAGAGGCATCTTCATTTCCCATCGCCGAATTTTCTGCTTCCAGCCGCTGCATCCCCTTCCGTCCATCCCTTGCCGAGGGAGATAAGCCGAAGTCCTCGCGCGGCCCCGATATCCAAGTCAAAACCAGTCCGAGACCGGAAAGCACCGAGATCTTTTTTGCCCGAACTTCCTACATCTTCCATTGCCCTTCCTTCTTCTCCTTCTCATTCTTTCTCGCATTTTTCCCCCATCAGCTTTGCCGCGGCACGATGGACGTAGCTTCGCGAAGCCCTCAAATTTGCCCCTCGCGAACCGCAGCGTAGATATTCGCCGGGATTATCACCAGCTGCGAACTCGAAGGGCAAAGTCTTGTGGCAGATGCTCGAAGATGATGCTCAGAAAAGCGGTCCGTTTATCCGACGCGAGATGCTTGGAACAATTTCAATATTGTTATAGAAGTAGATGGGTTGTTATATACATAAATATATATGTATATATAACTTCTCTCTTATCGCTAACTTTGGTATAGGATATTATCCTTCTGTCTAAACTTATCGACGAACTCTTTGACCGATTTAGAGCTATTTTGTTAACAAAAGTCAGAATGTCGAAACACTAAGTTATCTAATTTTAACAGCCACAATTTCCCTTTTTGCAGTCCCAATTATCAATTTTCAATTAATTTTTAATGACTATTCGCATTGTGTTACTGATAAATTTTGCATGTAATCCTATTGCAGGTATTTCAATTGAAAGAGGCGTTGTACCAAATTGAATTTATCTTCATCAACGTTAATTATTACGCGTACCTGCATATGTGTGTATTTTTGTCTCGTCCAAATGGAAAACTATATGAGAATTTAATAACTTGATCGGATTCCTCGGTCGGGATGAGAGTTTTGAAGTCGGGTCTCATGAATATAGCCGAGAACATATGTAAAGATATGGGACGATGGTTTATGCAAGAGCGAGCATTCTGCGTGCGTGTATCGCGGGTGTATTGGATTGGAATTCATCGGAAAGTGCCGCTTCGCAGTTTCTGCGGGAGGGAATGAAATATGATGCCGCGCGTAGCCCCGGTAGTATTTGCGAAGCGTCGACGAAGGTACAGAGAGGATGCGGAGAAGATACGAGCGAAATGAGCCGATCGTTTCGTCGTCGCGTTTCTTTCTTCCCCCGTCGCAATTTTCGCAACGTTGTCGTCGCGAGGACGAGATCGTTCGGGTATATCGCATCGAATATCAAGAGTTTCGTACGTTTAACTGGTCCCCATCGAGCTCGGTACAATACGCTGTGGAAATCGATGCAAGCCGCCGCCAACTCTTCGCGAGTCAAATTTCATTACGTCTTAACTCCTCTACAAACGCGAGGCGATTGTGCCCGTCGAAGTATCTCAATGCCCGGCTCGACAATGAACTCGGCGACACGGACAGCTCCCTTATCACTTATTAATCTTATTACATTGTCACAATTTCCCAAGCGACGTTGTGACAGACCCGATTGTCGCCGGGCTATTCAATCGTGCCGGTTCAGCTCTCGCCTCCCTCCTCCCCTTTGTCCCTTCCTCCCCGCCCCGCTGCCTCTGGTTACGAGATTCACGCGACGGTAATGACGAGACGTAAGTACCGCTGAGCCTGAATAACGACGTATCCGCTAATGCCATTCCGGCTGTCAGTTTAATCCGCCATCGAACGCCACGTCTGGATTCAACGCGCGGAGACGCGCGGAATCTCCTCTTCATTTTCCCCGAAATATCCGCTGCCATTATATCACATCTGCAGGATCCCGCGATATATGCCTCTCCCCTCCTCGCTCCTTCTTACGTTAACAGTATATTTTCGAGCTTCTCCAGCACCTCGTCGATCTCACATCAGATATTGATCGGAATTATCTTAAGATCCGTCCATCGGAAACCTTGTTTACCGAGCACTTTGATAATCCCGGAAGAGCGTAAATTATAACTTATGATAAAGCGAGAGTTCTCTCTCTCTCTCTCTCTCTTTCTTTCTTTCGCTCCATATTTGTGTAGTTATGGCGAATTATGTATTCTTGATCGAATCTCGCAAGATTGCGCGTCAAGGGGCAGACAACGGGCGCGTTGGCGCGCGCTAACTAGGAAAATTTGCAATTAAATGTCGCACGCCGCGGCGAGTTATCCCGCAAACTTTCATCTCCACGGTGAACTTTCGACGTTAACGCGGCGATAACAGTCGATGTCAATTACCATCCCGAATACGGACAACACGGGAATAAATGCCGTTTTAATTATTTCAGCGGGGGGACCAGCCGCGGAGAAGTTTGCGGCTGGGAGGACGAGAGGTCGTTTATTTTGGAAGCGACGAAACATAAATGCTCAAAGATAAAATTCCTACTTATGTTACGTATCTCTATATCTGTACCTTGCTTAAATTTACGCTTTTCTAGTCGATTTAATCGTTGGATACCGAATCCCAATGGGAAGCGTATCTTCGCCATCCTCCCCATATCTGTACGCTTGTGCGAGTGGCGTTGTATTCCGCTGCTGCACTCGATATGCATATGCATGGGAGGAGCTTAACGGGGCGAATTAAATTTCCGCAATTATCAAATCGTTGACAAACAATGACAGACCGCGAACAATTTTATGCTTCGTTTCGAATGGGTAACGCTTGATTCCGCTGCGGTTTCCCGAGCGGCGATTCGTTTCGGAAAATCGATTAGTACGAACGATGAAATTCAATCGCAATGCGGGTCATTAAATCAGTTTAACGATTTTAATCAACACGTACTAAACACCGATTATCCGTATTTTAACACCGTTTTATTATAGACTCAAGGTAGTTCCGCATTTTCCGACAAGGCGTTTCTCGAACTGATACTGCGCCCAGGATCGATTTGTAATGATTGTGTGCGAAAGAAACCGCTTGGCAGTTTAGCAGATAGATACAGAAAGGCACATGCGGTTGTTTTGTATGACGACGTCATTGGCTCCCGGTAACGAATCAATTTCGGTGACCGCGATATTAATAATCGCCGGACCAGAACCCGCAGGATCCATCATATCCAGGCAATGGGTTTCGTCCAATTACGGATCTGCTCGCTCATGCGAGAGAACGCGGCGGGCCTCTAAAAGCGAGATGTTAGATTACCTATCCCGGTATAATCCAGAAGGATTCGACGATAGCCAGCGTGAAATTATGGCGCCATCGTTGCAAAGCCAAAAACTATCGAGGCCCCGTCCGATGGACGCGTCCATTACGCATTAATAATGTAAATAGTACCGTCATGTCAGTTTATCAATTTTAATCCTTAAACCGTGTTACAACGACGATAACGCCGACCATTAACTCGGTTACCAGACAATTTAAAATTCATTAGAAGCACTTGCGGCGAGGATGGATCGAGGTGACATCGCAAAAGGTTTCTCCCAACCAAGCTTGGTTAAACTAACTCTGTTTGGTCAAGGTAACAGAGGGAGGAACAAGGCTGGCGAACATATGTACATCGAAACGAGGAAGGGCGGAGGCAAGCAAGAAGAACGAAACAAAACAGAATGAGAGGAGAATAGAGACAAGAAAGACGAAAGAGCTGGAGACCAAAGAACAATAGGTCCGGAATGAAAGAAACCTCGTAGTAGCTATCGTCTCTCTTTCTTCTGTGCGTGTCCCAACGAAACGATATCACCGCGCCGCTGCGATTATTCGCACGAATGGAAACAAAACAATGACTGTCGTTTTCGCTTTGAAACGTCTCATGCGTATCGAGTCTTTAAAGACTCGCCTTTCGCGAATTAGTTTCTGGATGTTCTCAATAGATATTTTCATTGACGATTTTATAAATTACGATTATTTCATCTGTATTGTATCAATCAACAGAAAATTTTTATTTAGATTTTCATTCTTCTTGGCGCTGTTAAAGAGTTAAATACCGAAATGCAGATTTGCCACTTGGGTTTGGAATTTCAATCAACAAGAAACGCAAGGTTTTATTTTTATATTTACAAGTGTGTAAAAGAGAAGAGATTAAAGATAAAAGGAACAACCGAAAATTTTGTTTACTGCTAATGTATCAATCTAGTCATATCTACTAGTTCCAACAAGCGTGCATAAAGAACTTCAATAACCGCGCGGCTTATCCCGACACCGCACGTTCCTCCATTTTTACGGAAGGGGAATTACCCTCGAACCACCAACGTTCACGTCGAGATCTTATCGCGACACCGAGCGGTGCCTCATTTCCGTCAACCCTAAAGTCTCTTTCAGCCACGTCTGAGGCCGAAGGCGTCGTTTGCACCCTCTAACGTCGCATCGTGATCTCGCTCATAACTCTTGCAACGCTTGCCGCTGACACCTAAGCTTGAGTATAAATATTTTGCAAGGCAAATTACAGGAGATATTTTGCGAGAGACGTTACAAGCATCGACGATCACCTTCTTCTATGGGAAATTTCGTTACAAATTCTCAGACCTGTAAGCGTCATAGATTAGCGACAGAGAAATGGGGCGGACAAAAGCGTGGGAGATAATAATTTCGTCCTGAGTACTAGCGCGTGAAACTTGAACCAAATTTAAACTGATGGGGTTAATCTTCTTTCTCAGTGCGGAGATCGTGCGGTTCCACGATTCGAACTTCATTTACATTTTAAATAAATTCCCTGCGAGACGCTAGTTAGACGGGCACTTGAAGCATCTAACAGCGAAATCTCTTCGAACGAAACTCGAAACCCAATAACGTAGCGCCCGCGCGATACTTTCATCCTCGCTGAATCGTAGAAAACTATATTAGGCATTTGATCATCCGCGACGACCTTTCCTGACATAAACACAGTGTCCACGCTGTAACGTTGGCCAGTTTCTTCAAGTCACCTATATACTATTCCATAATCCTCTAAGGAGCTTAATTGCGTAATGGATGAAGCAGAAACTGCAAAAGCACAGGAAAGGGAGAAAGAGAAAAAGAGAGGAAAGGAAAATAAATAAATAAATTGCACCAAAGCATTCTTAATCATACTTAATTATTATTATATATAATAAAAGCAATAATTAAATTAAATTCCAAACGCAGAATCAAGAAAGGATAATCTAATCTCGTGATCGATGATATGACTGATTCAGAATTTTATAGCGACGATTTGAAATAGCTTGAATATAGTGATAAAGTTGTGTTAAATTGTTAAAGTGTACGATTAACATTCTGTTTGAGGAAAGATTTCGAGTAAAATAAGGACTATTTTTCACAGTCTTTTTTCAATGTTCGATCTGATCCGCTCTCTCGAATTGATCTGAAACGGAGACCAATTTGGAACGGCACAATCCAATATAGGACAAATCTAACGATTCAGTTTTCATGACCAATCTCGGCGTCACTTGGGTTGCTTTCTCGCTTTTATGAAGCACTTACATTTGCGAACATTACTTTGAATTGCCCATCGGTAATAAAATAAATTATTCATGCCGACGCTTACGTGGCCCTATTCCGTCGATTATGTAAACATTTGCGAAGAGAGCTTTGTCGATGCAAACGATGTTCTTATGGTAGGTGGGGGGAGGGGGGTCTTCATTAGTGCGTCGCCATGCCCTTAGCTTTGGCCAATTAACAAAACGAAATCATGTACTCTAGTCAATCTTGCCTCGGTAATTATTTCTCTTCTGTTTCATTGAAGCATGCAGACGGTTGCTTGCTTTAATCTATCAGTTTTTTTTTTGTGCGAATCGGCTCACTCAAAGAACTCGAGATTACGCCATAATTGGCCCAGATTGTTAACAATAGCAACTCTTGCTACCTTGCTGAATACTATTTCGTTCGCCACTCGTACACATCTGTTATATAGTGCGCGCGCGTGCATTGATTTATATCTATTGTATATTAATATTTGCACACTGGACGCTCTCGATTAAACGCGCAATATTGATCGCTCATATCAGAGTAAAAACAGATTGCTGCTTTTTTATGATGTATATTTCGGAATTTGAGGGAAATATAGAAACGCGCATATTTATTCAAAATTTGTCAATAAAGCGAATGTTTCATGTAACGCCTCTTAATATAGACATACACCTGCCCTTTTCAGCAGCGTCAAATGAAAAATTTTCAATTTTACTTTAGAAGCATATTTCTTAAATGAAAAAAAAAACAGCAACCCATATCTATTAAAATTAATTGATCAATATTCGTTACACAATTTGCTAACAAATTTAATAACAAAAAATTTGCAATCTAATTGGTAGTCAAACAATAACATCTCTATATTTCCTATGTACCATTTGGTGAATTAATTAAAATGTACAAATGCACACGTGCATACATATACGCACAGTGTAATATTTACATTTTATTTAATTTCAAATAGATTATTTTATCAGATTTTTAATTGAGTCGCTTAGTTATTAAGTACAATTGTTAAATAGTTTAGCTGAAAGTTATAAGCTACAGATATTTAATATGAAATAATGCTAACAAAAAATACGATTTTTCTTGACAGTTTTTTTCTAAATTTGTGTGTAAAGTACTGCAAAATTACACGGTGCTTTTAAGACAACCTTCATACAGTCACGTGAATTTTATTTGACTCGCATTGGAGAAATAGAAAGAGTGCATGCCCGTCGAAGTAATCGTGAAAAAGGGATTCTAATGAGCTCGCTCTTTCATAACGATGTTAAAGTAATAGTGGTTACCGTTCCCCAGTAAGATTCCACTCGCGATCGCAAACTAAATTTCCGATAATTGCTTCCCGCGTCGTCTAAAATGATAATTAAATTTCTGGTTGCATCAATACCCGTAGCATACCATTGTGATCGTAATGGCCGTACGGCAGCACCTTAGAGTAAGCGAAGCTGTGCCTGTATCCAGTTTCTCGTGAAAAAGATTTTCTTCTTAGATAAACGATGCAAATTCCAATTATCAAAAGTAGATTAGCGATGGAAAAAACGCGTACCCCATCTTCCTTGATCCCTCAACCTGCATGTTTATGCAGAAGACGCGCCGAGAAGTCGCACGCTTGCTTTTTTAAGCGTGATAAATTTTAAACACGAAACAAGCTAAATCAGGAAAATCAGGTTTCGGTTTTAAGTAAAATCGCTTTGTGTGTGGAGCACCGGCAAAAGCGATTTTGCTTGCAACGAGAACACTTTATTCTTGCAGCAGGGGTGCAAACGATTCGTCCGAAATAAAAGTAAAAAAAAAAACATTTTTGCCTAAAATAAAAATCTTTTTTTTTTTTCGTCGTTATTGCTCGCTACAAACGAAACAATTTATTTAAAACAAAATCGTTTTCGTTTTGCTTCGGACAGTTTTTAATGCTTGTGGCCAATGTAAGGAAGAATTTCGTTTTGTGTATTTTGGAAACATCCCCGTGTTTTTATCTTCATAGGTACGGGAAACGCTTGACACAGTTTGCTAATAAAAGAAAAAAAATCTGTTCACTCTATATGCCGAGATTATACGCGTTGTTTCGATTAATGTGTCGTACTTCGATTTATTCTCCCTTTCATTATTAAGTTTGATTCGATAACATTCACTTTTACGCCTTCGGCGAACGACCTATTTAACCGACCGTCCTTCAAGTCCGGAGGAAAGTTGAATTACCAGAGAGAACGAGTTGGAAAACGTGGTAATCGAGTTTTCGTTGGACGTCAGTTAGATCCATTCGCGGGTAACGTGGCGTGGGCATACGAAACAATTAGCGGCGCACAATGCGTTTGACCGAATTGTTTGGAGCACGCGAGATAATCCACTATTAGATGTAACGTGAAACGCCGGACACAAGTGTGATAATTAGATTTACGTAGAACAAGGTAGAGTGTGTATTAAAATATTAATTATAAAAATGTTTTTACGCTTCTTATAATGGAATAGTGTAGGCGATTGCTTCCATTATCTCTCAAAACTTTTTAACTACACGCAAATTACTATGCACTGAGTCATTATTAATTGTGAACTTTGCCGGAAGGCCTTTTTCCGCTGGAATAAATCTTTTCGGAACATTCAAACGCCTGTAACAAGTTCGAAATAAGATTTGAATAGTATTCCGTATCTCTTTACAATGCGCATTCTCGAGTCTCTTTTTAATATTTTAATAGTACCGATCTCAAGAATACTAATTAAAACATCGCCATTAAAAATGTCTTATCTTATAAAAAGCAGTTAATATATTCTAATAACTATTTAATCTTCATTCCTACATCTTAAATCCTACCACTACTTTAATATTACAACTTCAACTTTGGAACGACAGAATTACAATCTCCGCAGAAAACCGTCGAGGACAAATCATTTACGTTTCTCAATCCGAAAACTCTTTTCGTCCCGTAAACACGTGGCGTTCCTTTTCAGGTCCACTGCGGATCACTGTCGAACGAAATAATCCGCAAGGCGTCGCGCACGCGACATTTCTGTACCGGCAAACGTCCTCGTAGCCGCGGCGATCGAATCGTATTCCGTCCCACGCGGCGTTCGAACGTCCCGCCGTTTACGGCCGTCGATGCTGGTCGCGCGCGCAGCGGCCGCCGTGGAGCAGCGTGCGCGGCGCCACCGGCGCGCACGGCGACGTAGACGCGACGCGACGCGACGCACGGTAGCGCTGCGCATCGTCGGAAGCGAGCGGTGGGCTGGCCGGAGGCAGAAAGAACGAGGACCGCGTTCCGCCGAGGTGGTGCCAGTTTCGCAGTGCCGCGTAGTGTAGTGTTTTTCTCTTCCTCTCTTCGCCGCCGCCCCTCTTCCCCCGCGTTTCCGCGTGCCTCGAGTGTGCAGTGTGCATCGATGAGGAGGCCGCCTGTACCTCCCCCCTGATGACTGAATTGTGTGCATTTTAGGTAAATCGTTAGGAATAATTCTGCCTGCCCTTCCCCCGCGCGCGTACACGACCGCGCCCCGCGCCCCCGATCGAAGGGCAACGCGGCCGTGTGCGACGGTGTCGCACGACCGCCACGGCGACGGCGACGACGACGACGGCTACGACGACGAGAATGACGACGGTGTCGGGAGGGAGGACGCTCTCGGCAACGGAGAGCCGCGTTCCGTGCGCCATCATACCGGACATGCCGGCGTGTCCTCGGCTCTCTGATGTTAGCCGCGAACCGGACATACGCGATCTTACGAGCCGCATCTCGACAACCGCGAGCGGAGAGCGGAAGGATCAAAAGGTCTTCGTAAAAAGAAAAGAGAAACGAACGCGCCAGTGTATCACAGAGGGGAGACGCATTATTGTTGGAAAAAAAATTTTAACTGCCCGTTCCCACTTTTTTCTCCCGTCTCTCTCTTTCTCTGTCTGTCTCTCTCTCTCGTGCCTTTTCGCATGGCGTCGGATCAAAGGCGACGGCGACGCTCTTGCCGGCACGCGCCATGCGAGCCAAGCGAGCCATGCCGCCGAACGACGATGACGACGATCGTCTCGTTCCCGTCGACGTGCGGTTGCTCCGTCTCGTGCTGTCGCACGTCGACGAGCGAGCGACGGCTCCGCTTCTCTCGCGGCGCTCACAGTCGGCGGAGAGCGAGTCGATACGAGGCGACGGGAACGGCGGGCGGCTGCCAGATCGAACGATCGGCTCCCGTTCCGAAGCCGTAGTTGCAGTCGGCTGCACCGACGATCCGGATTAATTGCCGTGCCGGCGGCAGCGCCGTTCCCCGTCCCCGTTCCCCGCGTCGCAGTCGCATCGCGCCGTATTGTCCGACCGGACGGAGGGGTGGGGAGGGGAGATGAGATGTGGTTGCCCAACGTCGTCGACGCTAACCGACGTCGCCGCTAAACCAGCACCTGCCGCCAAACTGTATCGCGATTTTCGGCTAACCCAACCTCCGGCGCGGTTAGTGATTATCATTTTCGCGACTACACCACCATCTGTAATGCAGACGGCGAACGAGGCGAATTGAATGACGCCGAATTGTGACCGGTACACGTATACTCCCGAGCCAGGTGTATCGACGATCCGATTTAAAATCCAGAAAAAAAAGAGAGACACGGCCGTGATTTTCCTTGTTCATTTTTCCGATTTCCGCTCTCGGTCGAATCGGCTTCCGGCCGAGCATGGCAAGAGTTGGAAATACACGGTGCGTATCTCCCATTGAAAGTCAAGAACGGAGAGAAAGAGAGAGAGAGAGAGAGAGCGAGAGCGAGAGAGAATTCGAACGGGATTAGTCGATGCGATCGGCGGCCGTCGCCGCTGATCGGGCATAATTCTAGGAGGAGAAGGAGAAGACGAGATAAAACGGGCCGTTCTGATCCTCGAGCTTTCTGCCGCGACTGTACCGCTTCTGGTCGACGACTCTCTCGCATGCATCTGCGTGCCTTTTTTCCACGCGCTCGATACACACACTCCCCGGCGTGCGAACAATGCCCGCGTGTTTTATCCGCGTCGCACGTCCGATCCGCTGGAAAACTCCGCGCTCGCGCTTCTCGGCGTCGGTTGCACCGGCTGCGAACGTCGTCGCCCGGCGTTCGCGCGATCCGTCGCGATCTGTCGCGAGCCGCGACGCCGGAAAGGGACTGGAATGTTGTCCTACCCGAGCGCGACGATTACGGGAGGACTTTGAACGCCGATAAGAGATTAAGATGCTTATCGAGATAACTCGCTAGACCGCGATACGAAAGGAAATGGCCGTCGTCGATATTTGCTCCGGCCGTTCCAGCTTCGACGTGAACTCGACAAATTTCCCGGTTTACGCGTATATATTGCACTCGAGAGGTTCATAAAGGCTTTAGCGTATGAATTTGTATGCGCGTCGGGGTGCTTTCTATCTAAATATTTGTGCGTCAATTATTGTCAGTTATTTGAGAAATGGTGAAGCTGTTCAAAGCAGCTAGATGCGATATTTCGTATTTGTCGATATTGATATTTGATGAATTATTTAATTAATAATAAAACAATGTTTCTCGAATAATTGACAGTCGTAATGCGCGAATATTTGGATCGAAAGCACGAGCTCCGAATACACGTGCAACCTCGCGTGCAAAGTATTTCTAATCCTACATTCACGCGTTAGTAGGCTGTATTCAGATTCTAAGGACCAGGTGTTTCATATTTAAATCGCGAGTATATATATATATATACGCGTCTAGAAAAATGTTAGAAGCAAAGGAAATGTTACGGAGATATTGAATATTTATGTATTCCATATTTCGTTTCATGCTGAAAATGCTTCCTCTTTTTTTTTCCGTAAATCCGATATGACGAAGGATTTTTCTTCTCACATTTTTAATACTTGTCGAGATACACAAATAAGATATGTTTGACATGAGAATTTTGTACTGAAGTAGATATCAATTGTGTATGACTCAAGTTCGTGTCGACAGTTGGGTGGACAAATTCGAAATTTGTCTTCTGTCACTCGTCGTATTTTGTATTTCGGAGCACATCTGAATCTGAAAGTCTGAATCGCAGCGCGGGGAAAAAAAAGGAAGGCTCTCAGTATTTCCAATGCAATTTTACGTACAAAGCGCTATCTACAATATGATGTAAGCAGTAAAAAGAGTGTTGATCAATCACCGCCGATTATTCTTGGATTGTACGAAGGATGATAAACTGTGGTCAATTTGCTGACTATTTACTACTTATTGTAGACTGTCCTTTAGACATGATGCGTGAAGTTTCGAGAGTTCGAAGAATTTGCCACTACATCGAGTGACAATATTTAGCTACAATGTAGGCTACCAGACTGAGCTGTATGTCCACGAATTTAATCCTGCTCTCTTTCTCTCTCGATCCCCTCGTGACTGCAATCGGACCGCTTACAAGCGATATCACGCGATTTAAACCGAAAAGTCATCACTTTTATTCCGCTAAATTTAAATTTGTTTCGACGCAAAATTTCTGATCGCACAACTTAAAGTTGGACAGCTAAAGGTTTTGTTTAAAAATTCGGAAAATTGAGTGAAACATCGAAATTCGCGACAATCTGTCCACTTATTCATATTTAGAGCTCAAGATTGGATAAATCCGATTTATTATCAATTCCTTTCGCGGCTTGACGAGAATCAGAAATGCGCAATTTTATGGAAATTGTTTATGATAATAACCGATATAATATAAAAACCGGTTTATAAGTTACATAAAAATTCGTTTATGTCTGTCGTACCACTTGGCAAGAAAATTTCGCGCTGTCGCGTCTATCGATTACACGCGTCTCATCTCGCGAGCTTTCCGTTGTCGATATCGTATTAGTGTTTTTATGCGCGTCGCTTAAAGAATTCACTCGAGAGAGGGAAAAATCGACGAGAAGCTTCACGGCGATTCCACCGCGATCTCGCTTTGTCTCGCTTTTCGCACGAGTGGAGAATTCGCGGGGAATTGGAAAGAAGGGCAAACTGGCAAATGGCACGGGACGTTTTACAAGATCAAGTAAATTGCGGATAGACCTCTGGATCCGCTCATTTCGCAATTGTGCGTGCAACGACCCGTGGACGCGGGAGGTCCCGATAAATCGCGGCAATCGAGTAGCAACAATTATTTTCCACTCCCGTGCGGCCTTTTGACGAAACGTCGTTAAAACTCCACTTATGTTAAACGCACGCGTAACGGAGCGTGGATCGCACTGAATTCCACCGTCCAATTGCATCGCGGGCCGCAGTAGAGCGAGACGACGGCGAGTCGCCTGCGTGGCCGATTAGAGAGACGTAACGAAGGATAATGCACTCCGTTTCCTAAGTGCCCTTCCATTGGCGCTTCATACAAGCGTTCTTGCATTTCCCGTTCGCCCCGTGCACGCTTAATTCCTGGAAAATTTAATAACATTCCGACGTGAATTATCGAGTTAAAATTGGCTCGCGCGAAAAATCTAATGACGAAATTGAAAGACCGTAAAATAAATAGAGAAGATAAAGAAGCCGTGTGTCCACGATACAACGTAGGACACACACACATGCGCGCCGGACGCTGCAACGAACGTAATTGGGTCGAAAAATGCTGGGAATCTCAGCGCACTTGTGGATGCAAAACTAATATAGGAGAGTCGCAAGTTTCCGTGCCGACGACTCGCTTGGAAACTTCCGCCTGCGGCCGAAGTGACCAAGTAAACTTTTGCACAAAGCTGTCCGTGAAACGCGATAAACGTACGCAGCCTAGAAAACACGTCGCCCGGCTCTCCATCCGCGATGTTAAGTCCTCCCCGCTTTGTACCGGTACTTTATACAAACCCGTCGGTCTGCAAACACTCGAGTCGCGTAGAATCAATGTCCGCGCGGGGCTCCGAGATCCGCACGACTTTCCGTTCGAGGGGCATCTTACGAGAAGGATTCTTAAGATTTTGAAATAAAAACGTCCGTTAAATATAATTTCATACTTTCTAGGAGAACGTGATCGATTTAGTATCGGAGATTATTCTGCGGAGATCCTATTTGCTCAAAGTCAGAAATCGCGAGCTTTATATACATATATTTACTACGAGCTTCTTCGCCGCTTTCCACCGACCGGTAACAGCAAATTTTTGACGCCGATAATTTTTCTTAGCGGCAGGCTGCCGGTTCTCGCGCGTGCGTACGTACGTACGTACATACGTATGTACGTACATACATATGTACGTGCATGCGTGCGAGAAATAAATGTGCACAACCAGAAACGCGTTCTGCGTAGCTCGTAACGGACCGAGCGAGCAAACCTGTCTCGCGCCGCGCTCGCTGGGGCTCCCCGCCGTTGAAGAGAAGGGGTACGGAGGGGCGCGGTGTTACGTCTCCTTCCTTTAGAGAGGGAACAGAATATCTCGGGAGAACTTCTCTTCGGCCAGGTTTCCAGCGGCCTATCGATCGGCTTAACAACCGGCAGGAGCAGTAATTAACGTTAGCCGGCTGAAAAATAATGCCGCGGAATGCGCCGCTCGATCGCCCGCGAATATCTTTCGCCCCCTTGAAAACCGCGTTACCCTCAAATGTGTTATTTCCGTGTTGCTTCGTCGTCGTGATGTGTGCTCGCCCGAGAAATCAAAGTTCTTAGAAAACTTCCGTACGTTTATACACGAACGGGTATGTCTTCTCACTTAACTGGCTTCTCGTGAACGGCATTTTATGTTCTCCGATATGAAAGGAATTATCAAATAATTCATATTGTAAATATGTGTACGCCTTTGTGTGATATCTCGAAAATCTCCGCATTTTTTTCCGGACGCAGTGCTCGCCGATATGAAGGATCGATGTCCGACACGTTGCGCTCAGTGAAGAATCATCATTCCGCTCCTTCCTTTTTTTATGACAATTAATTTTAATTTCGTTGGCCGATTCGACGAGTGAAAGTGCATCGCGTCGAAACAAAACGAGATTGGCCGTAAACTGAGAAATTGATGTTTTATTTCGCCTTTATTTGATCCTACCACGTTAGCGTTACGAATGACGCCATATTTTATACTTGCGAAGAGGAGATGTGCGTCGAGCGTGTTACAGTCTTTTCCGTCCTCATATTTCACAATGTTAGATAATCGTGAAGGGTTGAAAATTTTGCTCGAAATGAATCCGGATCGATAGGTTCAATAGCTTCATTCGCTAAATGAATGAAATAATAATAAGGAATAAGAAACGCGATGCTTCGCATATTTAAAATTATTTGATTGTGTTATATAGACTCAGTGCAATTCCATAATTCTCAAACGGACTCACTAAGTTAATACAGTTGGTGTATCGCATTCCCGGAATCGCCGCTCCTCGGTCGCGCGCTATTGTTATGCTAATTTCGAAGTTCACTCCAAACCGTTTATTTCTATGCATGCGAATTCAATGCCCCGATAAATAAATTCCTCCACGATGATCTCTCGTGTCGCATAAATCAAACGTACAAATTTCATCATCGGTTTATGCATGCAGCATTCAGTCGCGATCGATATTATACGCGTCTATCGATTGTGATTGAAAAGGAGGCTGACGGCATTCCGTAATTCGACGGTAAAAGTGGTGAATAACGAATAGCGGATAATTAAATGATGGACGAATAAGTAAGAGCAATTTACAATGATAAAATGCGCGACGGTGCGAATTGTCCGAATGACATCTCTTTATTCTCGGGATACAAAGGGTACCAATTAAAACAGAACGGTTCTTCCTATCGAGATGTAAAAAAGCATATTCCAAAAAAGAAAAAAGAAAAAAACAAGACGCATAGTTTTGTAACCCAGATGTTTCTCTGATTTCAGTACGAGAACCGAAACTACCTGGGAGCGCTTGAGGAGCACGTCCCCCGAGACTCCCCCGATCAAAATCACTCGCCTAACCTCTCCCCTATCCTCCTTGCCCTCTTCCGCGCCCTTCCCCTCCGCGAACGTCGAGAAGGTCTCCAGCCGAAGCCACAAGATCCGCAATCACGCAATGGACGGTATGGACAACAAGCCGGTGTTGAACGATGATCCCTCGGTCACCCTGACCATCCGCCTGATTATGCAGGGCAAAGTAAGCTATCCATTATATCCCGGCGCAAAATAATTTCATCGAGTTTTATTTAATTGAATACGTAGCGTTTAATCTGAATTTAAACCGGCGTTTTGAATCGCCGGATACGTTTATCGCGCGTTTTTAGCGTCACTCACTCGGTTTATTCCGCGTACGGTTTTTTTTTTCTTTTTTTTTTCTTTTTTTCTTTCTCCGACTGAATCCAAAATGCAGAGCGTTAAGCGTTTTACAGGAAATTGCACAAGATATTTAATACGCCTCTCTTAATACGCATATTTTTATATTACGAATTTCAATGCTTTTTCAAGTATACACTTTTTAATAATTTTCGTGTTTATTATTTTACATTCGTTCGGCTACCTGAATATCTATGAACAGTGTTTTGTTTTATAGTTTTTATTTGAGATTATTGCTCGCGTGTCCCGTTATGAAATTGGAGAAGCGACAGTAATAAGATAATACATTATCGAGGGCGGAAAACTATATGTATATATATATATATATATATGTATACATATACATATATATGTGTGTGTGCGCGCATATGTATGTTGTTACACGCGTGTGCGTTCAAAATCTCGTGGTATCAAACAGCCTCCCACTGGATATCAACTGATATCCGTTTGTAGAGGCGCGTTGGCTCGGAGAATAAATCACATTTATCGTTCGTATTCCATTTCTAAACGCATGATTTTTGGTGGTTTTGCGACTCGCGTATTGGTTAAAAAAAAAAAACTATTTCAAAGGCACGGTGGAGCTATTTTTGTTAAAACATGTCGATATGTCGCGTATCGATACGTTGTTTCGAATTGATTGTATTATCGCATTCGTGTTTTAACGCGAGGTAATCATGAAAATATCTAAACTCGTCGGTCGTCACACTCTGGACCGCGATAACATTTGCCGGAGTTCTAGGAAAAAGACATAATTGCTTAGCTGGCGTGGCGATGATAAATCTCAGACGCGTCAGTCGCGATCCTCACTGTCACTTACAGTGTTCTCTTTTTGACAATTACTTCGAATTATTTACGGGAGGCCGACTACGCCTTTCGACACATTGTGGCTGGTCACAGCGTTCTGGCACGTAACATAATTCTTCTCATCGGAACGGGAAAGCCGAGCTTATTTTACATCAGCCTAGACATCTATTCGCATACATAGAGGAAACTAGAATAGCGGAGCTTAACGTCTTTTCTTTTGTTTAATTAATTTCTACGAATCAACACCGTTTGACACAGATTTGAATCGATACGAAGAACGGAAACGCGCGGAAGATAAGATTCCGGAGTTACGACGGAGTTATCAATATTCTTTATTATACCAAAAGTATTATCAGGAAAATAAATATCACCTGCGTTTAAGGATTAATCGTTGGCTGAGATAATGCCGCTGTTGAGGTAACTCAAAATTATATTGTTTATGTTCGTGCAATCTTCCTCTCTGAAAAGTGAATTGAACGTACTACGATCTACGAGAGTGGAGCGCGTCATCGAAGATGCTCATCAGAATCACATTTGACCACGCGCGAGACAGACAATGTGGCCTGAAGCGTACGAGCGTTTGACGCGATGCCAAGAATCCAAGGTTGTTGTTTTTCGCGTAAACTACGTTGCGATCTTTGTGAGCAGCAGGGTGTCGCATAACTGCAGGTAGATTTTCTTTCGACTGCTCTCAGGCGAGATTGGAATTTCTGTCCACGGAAAACTCGACTCGAGAAATCGGCATTCACTCCAATTGTCGATATCATTTCTCAATATTGCGTGTCTCGCGACAAATCAGACATGCGCCTCAAATCAGATTCATGTTACACCGGAGTTCACTGGATATTACGCAGTAATCGAATGCGCGACGTGGAGTTGCTATTGACTACCGCATCCTTGGCCAATAAATTTGAAAGCAATCTTCGCTGCGATGAAGACATTTATGTAAATTTCATTGCAAAAGGCAAAATCGACTACTTGGCGAGAAGTAATCTCATAATTGTAATCACATGACTTTCGAATTTATATTGAGAAATCTGTGAGAGGACGTTTATGACAATCTTTCAATTCTTGCAAGAATGTTCAAAGGGAGATCCTTGTATGGGCTTGCGATTGGAGGGCTCAAAGACCGGGAAAAGGGACGACCATTGAAAAGATCATGCGCAGGAATGGAGCGGAGGCGCAATTACACGAACGTTTTAGTTCTGTGATGACATGGGGAAGAGAAGCGCGCTCGTGGTCATCGGCAAAAGCAATTTTCGTTATGCGCCTCCAGCTCTTTGCTCTGCATGTTACATCTTCCCTTTGCGGACCTCTGCGAAAGTGGCACACGCTATGGATATCTTTGTCTCCGAAATTTTATCCTCAGTCATCTTCGGTGAAAAATGCGATTTTCAATAGCGCTATTACGAGCCGTTAATCCTCGATCTACGAAATCGATCTCTTTCGAGAAAGCTTATGATTACAACAAAGTCAATGGTTACTGATCACTTGTTATTAAACACATTTTTTACGATTAATTGAGAATTTTACAAATTGATGTGTATGTAAGAAAAAATATTCCGGAAAAAGGAGGAACTCTCAGTGAGCTTATCTCGGGAAAAAGTTTATCCTACGATTCGAGAGTGAAAGTTTCACGATACGTAATTCGATACGGATATCAATTACGTCATTCGCGAGATTATCGCGAGACGGAATTGTGCAGAAAAATCGCTCCGCGGAGCGCTGGCCTTTCGCGCGAGACAAGTGTCAAAGTTTATTTAGCCTGTACTCGGTATCTATCCTCATTCTAGGAACACGTCACCCACCAACGTTTTCTGCTTGTAATTAATTAGCGTGCACGAGATGCAATACCGCTCGTCGTAGCACGAGTAATTAATGTCCGCCGTCTCGGTAATTAATCGCGCCTAGCTAGACGCCGATGTCCCTTTCGATGCGCGCATCTTTTCGCCGGCGATCGTACATCTGCCAAGTTTTACAATTTGCCGTTAATGCGCTCTCGGTATTAGTGCTCGTTAGACACAGGTGCTAAATTCAACCGATTTTCCAACGGCTCTGGGCTAAATCGATTCTATTTAATCCGATCCGAAGATTGTGACGCGAGATTTGTGATAAGACGACACCACAAATCGTTAGAATCTTTTCATGATGCTGAATTTCGGGAACCATTACATTGAATTATGAAAGTGAGTTTCGACATTGGAGAAAACTAAGAAGAACCTAGTCTATATATACACACATGTGCGTGCGTGAGTTCGTGCTAAAAATGTGACATAGAAATTGCATATTCTTGCATGTTTGAACGATACTCGACCGCCTAAAGCCGCACGTGAGTATCAATCTCTCATCCGGCGATGCATCTTCCCCTAGCGGATCTTTTTGGAGGGTTTCCCGACACTCTGTCACCCTCAGCTGAATCTGATTCTCTGTCTCTCTCTCTTCCTCTCCCTCCTAAATGAACCACTGTGTCTCCGAGCACGAGAAAATATTTCCGCGGCAAATCTCATTACATCCACGTTTTTCACGTCTCGATGATGATACGCCGACTGCGTATCCAGGGGTTCGTCCCCTCGTCAACGCATTTCTTTTTTTTTTTCGAGGTGTCTGCATTTAGCTACAGCAGGATGAAAATCAACTCGTGCTTGAAGATTAATGACGAAAAGGTAGTACCGTACTAATTACGCGTACATTTATTACGAGACTAATCCAATTACAGGATTACGAATATCTCACATGACTATTTTTCTTCATTAATTAATAGCATTTGTTAATATTTTAACAGGACATTGTCTCGAGGCTAAACATTAAAGATTCAACTGGTTTACTCATAATTCAACTCTCTCTCTCTCTCTCTCTCTCTATATATATATAATATATTCTATGCGTCTTTGGCAGATCTCATTTCAAATAATTCCTCTTTTTGTCCTTTTCTCTTAAAATTTTATCACATCTGGATAACAATAGCTTCAATACAATAAATCAAGTAATACCGTACGTCATCGGGTCGTCGCGTTGATGTTACAACTCGGACATGGCGGACACACCGATCTCACCGACGTTTATTAATTATGCGCCTCTTTACCTGGCTCGCCAATGCCGTGGTCGCGCGCGTGTTGCAAAACCCGCGTTGGAAGCTCTGCAAACGGGTAAACGAATAGTTGGGCAGCCTTCTTCGCGCGAAATAAATACGTCTGGCCGCATTTTTGGCCGGACTGGCATTATGTCTGCTGGTGGAGCACGCACCGTGATCTTCTGGGGCAGACTGGACACCGGCCAGGGCCAAAAGCCAATCGGCCGCGGCATCGCGGATTATCGTGATTCCATTATCCTTCCGATAATGGCACCGTCCCGATGATTCATCCCCACGAGTACGATTCATAAATCAATGTAATTCGGTAAAAAAAACTCGGTCAGATAAACTTGCTAGCTTCTACGAAGAATATCTTTTTCACCTACAGTTTTATATCGCCAATAGAATGAAGCATCACAAAGATTTTGTGGCTCAAAAATTGCAATTTTCGTTTCATCTTCTACCAATTTCTCGATGAACAGCAGCAAAGTCTTGCTCGAAAATCGCCTATTCCGAGTCTATTTCAGCATCCACTATTAAACCATATCGTTCTTACATGGTCAAACAATGTCATGGGCGCGCTGGCGCGTCTCCGATCTTGCGATATCATTATGGCGTAAATATTTGGCTCGTGTTCAAGCTTATCTATCGAGCCGACTCGTACCTGTGTTATCCAAATATTTTCTTTCTGTCTCGGCCACGTAGCGCGCCAGTCCCCTCTCTTTCCAGCTCCGCTGGTCGCATTCAGTAGTTTCGCGAGAGAGATGACAGTTAATAATCCCCAAACACACACCGAGAGCAGAGGGACGCGCCTGCCTCTTTCCGCTTTCTTCGCCGCCAGTGCATTCTGTTTTGGGCTTTTGGGCAAATCCCTGGACTCCAGCGAGGCTTGGACGCCGGCCAGGGCCACCGGCCAACCGGTCATACGCGCGAGCCCTCAGGAATCATTCCGGTCTGCAACCGTGAAGCGACTCGAGAGATCTCCAATTCTTGCTACACCGTCTCTATTTCCTCCGAGTAGACTTCGGTTTAATCCTTGCAACAAACGCGCAGCTCGGAAAGACAATCTTTCTGATGCTTGTCACTTGTTATATTATATACTTAGAGCTGGCGCTCTTCGAATTGAAATTAACGTTCAAGACGTCGCGACAGAACGTTAGTACAAGACTTGACATAAAGCTGGGGCTTTTTTTTTTAAATTCCGTACGCCGCCGTATATTATTCACGCCGTCTTCTGTGCCTTGTTCCATCTCTTACGGCGATGCGGTATATTTACAGAAGTAGGACAATATCGGAAAACTTTTAATCTTATTTCATCAAAGTAGACTGCGCTTAAACTATTGACCGGTATAGCGTCGTGGCTATACCGGTCAATAGGCTATACATAGCTCTCGGAAGCGACGTCCGTGAAGGAGCCGGCCGCCATGACGCTCTGTCCCGGGTTGATAACGCCGCTCGACACGATCTGATCTCGATGCTCGAGGACTTGCAATCTCGCGGATTTCACCGATCGTCGCCTGACCCTCGTGGCCGGGCGCGTCGCCAAAAGCCTTCTTTCCTCATCGTCCTCGGTGTCTTCTTGTTCCGGCTATATTTGCCTCGGCGATGACGCTCGTCTGATCGCGCTACCTCGTGCACGTCAATAGGAGTCGCCGTCGCTAATTTACTTCCGCACGCGGAACGAACGGTAGAACTGCCTGGGAGTTGTATAAACCCTAATTAGGGTCGGAACATCTCACGGAACGTTATTCGGTAGTTTGCGACTTCGCGCTGGCGCATGAACTGGCACGCGATTCACTGGGATAAGATGTGCCGAAGCGAGGCTGCATCTTAATGCATGAGACTTTGATCCTCCTAAACTAGGGGACGATAGACCGATAGCGCGAGATACGCGAAACTCGTTAACGTCGCTAGGAACGTTGGCATTTCGCGTCCGAGGGACATCATCTAAGTTTAGAGAGAGCGTAGGAATATACCCGTGCGCTGATCGTTGCGGAAGCTTAATAGTGACGTTATCCGAAATCAGACGGTAGTATCGGGGTAGACGCAAAGTCTGAGTGGACATCAGCTACTTATTTATACTAATTACAGGCTCTCGTGCCAATTTTGTCACTTATCATGTGACGATATATACTATCTCTTACTTCCTCCCGTGCGTAATGTACTGTGATGTATCTAAAACATGATGATATCAATGTACTTGGCAGAATTGTGTGTTAAATATCTGTTTACGAACGCGTTGCAAATATATTTTATGATTATCATTATCGATTGACAACCGATACATACTGTATATTGTATCAATTATATTTTTATATTATAATAAATAACGAATATTACAGTATATCGTTATAATATCCTTTTATTTTGTTTCACCGATAGATTTATCAACAACTCTGTATTGTTCAAAGTATAAGTAATTAGTTACATGTGTTTGTGTTGTTGAGTTTATTACTAGGGTTTTATGAAAAGCATTTAAACTAATATTCTTATTTTATTGCAGGAAGTCGGTAGCATAATCGGGAAAAAAGGAGAGATCGTCAAGAGGTTCCGTGAAGAGGCAAGTATCAACTTCTATTGCGAAATACGCTTTTTGTCAATAAACATAAAAAGAGTTACAAGTAATCATATTATGTATCACAAGATGACTCTACACGAAAACATATAAATTATTGTAACTGCCTTATGGTCGGTTCAGCTCGACTATCAAGGACAGATTACATTTACACATCTCTTAAGTTTGTTTTCTACTTTTATCATTCTCTCACTAATACATACTAACTTGACCTCTCAGAATAGCAGACATTGATTATCGAATATTGGAAGCTGAAAATAACTTTACATATATATATATATGAAGACCCATGATCGGTAATACTTTTTTTCCGTTCGCTCAACGCAGTCCGGCGCGAAAATCAATATCTCCGATGGTTCCTGCCCGGAACGGATAGTGACTGTCACCGGGCCGACGAACTCGATCTTCAAGGCGTTCACGCTGATATGCAAGAAATTCGAAGAGTGGTGCTCACAGTTCCACGATATTCAGGGTGGCGGTGCCGGAGGCGGCGGTGGTGTTTCGAGGCCGCCTATCACACTCAGATTGATCGTCCCCGCTTCGCAATGCGGCTCCTTAATCGGCAAGGGTGGTTCCAAGATCAAAGAAATTCGGGAGGTCACTGGCGCCTCCATCCAAGTCGCCTCTGAGATGCTGCCTAATTCGACGGAACGTGCAGTAACCATATCCGGTACCAGCGAGGCGATCACGCAATGCATATATCATATCTGCTGCGTTATGCTAGAAGTACGTACCATCGTCCTGCGACTTCGCGACGATCGATCATTCTATGTCTCGTAGTTTGCACTTTGGTACTTGATTTTATAGAAATTATCGTCTGGAAAGACTATAGCCGAAAACAACTTACATAATTTCATTATTAATCATTTATGAGCGTGTCATTGATTCCATTAATACGTATCTAGAACATTTACATACATAGTTATTGATCTGCTGACAAACAGTACTCCATCAATATTCGAAATTTAAATTCAATAATCAGATTCTATTGATTTAATCTTAAAAGAATAATCGTTTAATTAATCATTCCACTGAATTATGATGAATTAGATTAACCTACTAAAGTCCAGAGTAAATTGAAATTAATAATTTTGTTTATATTTGAATTTATTTCATTATTCATAAGTTCCTTCAGAACAACGCGATATAGGTATCTCTTGCTGTAAACGAAGCGATTTTTTTTATCCTAGTTGACATATTGATATCGATTTTTGGACTTTAATAGGATAAAAGAAAAGATTTTTTTGTGATAACGCGGATGCTATATCAACTGTAACGGCTCAATCGGTGTATTCGCACTCGTGTGTGTGTTTCTTTCTGTTTCAGTCCCCTCCCAAAGGTGCCACGATCCCTTATCGCCCCAAACCCCAAGTCGGTGGGCCAGTGATCCTGGCTGGTGGGCAAGCCTACACCATCCAGGGTAATTACGCGGTGCCCGCCCACTCGGACGTAAGTACAGTATTACCATTACCCGCGCCCGCTGCCGGGCCCCCCCCGCCCTCGCTGAACCCCCAAACTTTGGCGACCTCGCCCTTCGCGGCCCACCCCTCGTCCTTCGCCGCTTCTCACGGGCACCCGCTCCTATCCACGGCCCATCTTACGACCCCACATCATCCTCTCCACCCGAGCCCCTTACACGCCAGCGTGGCAGGCCTCGCCGACCCCCTGCTGAAGAGTGGACACTTGCAGGCAGCCCTCCCGCCCGCACACCTCGTGGCAGACGCCGTAAGTCTTTTGTTTTTCGTGCTCCACCCTCTTCCGTACCCCTTCTCGATCACCTGGCTACCACCCGGGTAACAATATACATACGATGGATTTCCGTTCCACTTGTCCGAAAAATCGATATACCCTCCCACTTCAGTGTTCATCCTCACTGTACACGATCAAATAATATATCCGGCAAAACTTTAAACTGGCAACCTCGGCAGATGATTCAAAGTTGGAATAATTACGAAGAAAGAGTCAGTAAATTACAGAAAAACACAGTAATTTGTTTCTTCAGAAAACTAGATAATTCTAACTGAAAATCTGAACATAGAAATATCTGAGAGGTATTATATTGCAGAATTAAGAATTGATTCTTATTTATTTACAGTACGTTTCAATATCTATATTTATTATGTTTTTATATGGTAGTTTAGAAAGAGAAATTATTTGCGCAACGAATCTACGCTTGTTCATGGTATTAGTGGGATTAATTTGCGGTTAAGTTAATGCGCAATCGGAAGGGTAGAAAGTTTTATAGATAAACGAATGGTCAAGCGTGTAGTTGCAACTCGCTTGCAACAGCGGTTTTAAACAGTGGTTTTCATTAAAGGCAGAAAAGCGTGGTAATTGTGAAATTTATAGATTAACGTGGATGTTTTATTTAGTCGCAATTCTTGATTTTTTCTGCAACATAGTTCTATTAAACCTTACTATACTGCGAACGTGAATTTTGCCTGTAAGAAGTATGAACATTGCAATTAATGAAAATTTATTATTTAAAATTCAATAATAAAAACATTTCAGAAAATAATTCGATATATTTTTACATTTATTTATTACATCCGAAGCTGTGCTTATAACATATATTTTACATCGTGATATAATAAAATTATTCTCTTTCAAATTAAGTAGTAATTAGAAGTAAAATAACGTTTAAATATATTGAAATAATTTCTGTTTATCTCTCGTTTATGAGTACTTTATATAGGACACGAGATAACGGTAAACAATGCGGTAATGAAAGAAAAATACTGACTTCAATGTAACTCTGGATTTGAGATTATTTCAATTTTCATCAAATGCCGTGGAAGCTTGTAATATATTTATCAATATATTTCATTATTATCTAGGTCACTTGGCCTCCTCTCCCTCTTGAAACTCTTTGCTGTCCTCTATCTCCCTTCGCGTATATGCATCAATACCTTGGCTTTCTGCTCGATATCCCCGTACGGTCTCGAGTTTTCCGTCCAGGAATATTCGTGTTGTAATATCCTACAAGTTGTCTTCATTTGCGTGAAGATGCGATCGAAAGGAGATCCTGTCGCATTATTAACTCTGACCGTACATACCTTCAAACGATGTTTTCCAGTCGCGTGACTTCGACTGCAGAAACATCTGATTAAACATAACATGGTGGAACGAAATAAGGTACGCTGTAATTATATTTAATAGTAACTTCCAAGGCGACTACGTCAGAATTTACTTCGCCACTTAATCGTTTCTTACATCAAAAATATGTTTACGATCTTTTTTTATTAATTAAGAAGAAAACATTTCTATGAATCGTATTCTAATAATAGTAATTCAGAATGCTTGTTTTTTTTTCATATTTTTAAAATGAATAAATATCTTTTGATGATTTTACGATATCAGCGAAGTCACGCGAGATTTGCCAGCTTTGCTTTATATGTGATCCGCATGTGCTGTTACATGCATACTTTTTTCTCTGAATTATTTTTTTTCTAAATCCTATGACGTTCACCGACGCTTCTAACAAGCTCGATCTAAACCTGTGTATACGTGTCTCCTTTCGTAAGCTTGCGTTTGGTAGTGAGAATTGATCACCTTAAAAATTGCTTGTCGTTCTTCACAGTGCATAGAAAAATTTGAAGATGCATGCTATGTAAAAAAAAAGTGCAATTGTACGACGTAATATAAGCTACGATATCAGGTTGAATTAATAAAACTTGTGTTTGTATGTTAGATTTCAATATTTACCTGCAATATATCTAGTTTGATTCCTATCAATCAGTTTCAATTTTATTGACATTTAATTGATATGTTATTCATTTCATTTTGATGTTAATATTAACTGATTTACGTTTTCTTTATTAGTGATAGATTACAAATTTAATCAAACAAGATTTCAAGTTTTAAATATTCATCTGCAACTTGGTATCTAAAAATTTTGGTCGTGCATTTAGCCACTGCATTTATACCGTTCCATTGATGATCGTATTGAACTATCAATTAGCTGTTTTTATTCTTTTATGTATAATCTATTTTTCTCTTTTATCGTTCACATTTACTTTTAGATGAGAAAAATACAGGATACGCACTTAGAGTTAATCGGTTTCTATAATATGTACCGGCACAGACGTACTGCATCGAGCAGATAAATAGCCCAGTTTTCTCGATACGATCATCGTCCGAGAGCGGCAATTTGTGCGCTCTCTCGGAAGGAACTTGGAGGTAAAATGGGGATTTGTTCTGAGCCTCGCGCCGAACGATCGGGCCTGCTTAGCATGAATGCTTGCTCACGGGTCGCACAATGGATTCGTCATGGCTTGTCGTTGGATTCGGTCAGGGAGAGAGAGAGAGAGAGAGACGTATAGAAGGTCCCAGATGTTACCGCTACAAGTCTCCACGAACGATCAATGAGGAAACCAAATCACCAAATAGCCGACGCTCTAATTCCGGACTACTATGATAGTGCTTTGACAATCCACTCATCCGGCCGATCGATCGGCAGATGCCATGAAACGTCATTCTGATAAATGCCCGTATGATCAATCGGACCGTTCTCGAGACGCGATAGGAAATTTCACCGGTCGAGTACGTTTTTAATTACAACAGTTTAGTCTACTATGTTGTTTTTTTTTACATTATAAACTTGTACGGTATAACTTGATTGGTAGACCAATTTAGTAAAAAAAATTTGTGTCTTTACATTTGGATAACAATATTAGAATATCAAAATATAAGGTTGCTGAATTTGATTTCAATCTTCTGCCTTTTATGATAATTGAATAATTCTGATAAATTTCATACGCTTTGAAAATGTAAACGTAAATTAAATTTTACGTTACGCAAAAGTAGAGCAAAATTACTCGCTTTCTATGTTTTCCAATTCGTTGATTTACATTGAAATGCAGAAAATGTGT
Organism: Tetramorium parvispinum; assembly: GCA_011638315.1. Taxonomy (NCBI): domain Eukaryota; kingdom Metazoa; phylum Arthropoda; class Insecta; order Hymenoptera; family Formicidae; genus Tetramorium; species Tetramorium parvispinum. The sequence continues at coordinate 52,534 of VBVR01000019.1, forward strand.
AAAGTACTCTTTTAAATAGAAAATTATAATATTTAATCGAATCTTCTGTGCGACGAGCCTTTCGAGATTGACCAAATGTTTTCATAAAGTATTATCAGGATGGCGTGTCGTTGTGTCTCACCTTCTGTCCTATCTTCTCTTTCTGTGCGCTCTTCAACGACCGACGTCCGACACGGAGCCCGACTTCCTCGAGTCCGATTTGCTACCCGGAAACGAAACGAACGAACACGATAAATGCGCGATAAAAAGAAACGTGCTATATAATACGTCCTATTATCCAAATATATTGCGGATTGATCAATTCTTTTTTATTTTTTCTTGGTTTTTAGTTCTTTTTTTTCTATTCTTCCTTTCTCTTCCTGTTTGAGCTCTCTTGTTGTCCGTTAACTTCGAGAGACGTGGCTGAAAGGGTGGGGTTGATCGGTAGAAGCGATAAAATAATAAATTGTGACAAAATCACAAAACGAACAAGGACATGCATGCGTGGCACGAAAAGAGGTAGATTACCTAGATATATTATTACTATTGCGCTTTATATCTACTTTCACGATCCCATCTTTAATACTTTCTCAGTTTCTCAGTCTGCTTGATGAACTCTTACGGCTTACAGTACACGGTTACTACTTCGCTTCTTCTCCTGATACACTGTTTCCGATTTTGTGTTTTTGTTTCTGTTTATCTCTACACGGTCTCACATAAGAAATCGTTCCCTGCCTCTCCTTCTTAAAATTGACTTCCTTTATCCGCTTACAACCAAATTTCCTATAAGACTCAATTGAGAGCACAGAAAAAACGTATTTAAGATTCTGGTCTAATTGCGTGATTGTTTTTAAATATTTATTTCTCGCTTCTTGTGAATACAATCGTTCATCTTTGAAATTTTGCAGAATTTCAATTTAATATGTATTTTTAATTTTATATATTACATGCTGTTAATTACATTTAAAGGATTATTTTTCTCATTGTGCCTTTAATAAATTTAAAATGATTCACGGAACTTGTTCAAAATACGATTTTTTTGCAAATAACTATAAATAATAAAAAAATAATACGATTTTTACTGTAAAGTATATATTAATTTTAAAAAGTTTAAATAGATTAAAAGAAACAGTAAAAATTATAATATAACATCAATAAAATATGAAGTTTAAATTTAACGTGACATAATATTCAAGTAAAATATTTCGAGTGTAGAAATATTTTTTATTTCGATTGAAATGTAAAAACGCTTTTGAGGAGAATATTAATCTTCTTTTAACTACTGAATAAAATAAATTATTTATAATATGCTGATCCATCCAATATAACCAATTATATTTATTTATATCATATTCGTGTACCTCTGTTCGACTTCAACTTCGCGAGAAATAAGAAAAGATGATTCTTTTCGATTCACATACACGGACATTGTATACACATTTAATATCATTCTTGTCGCGCTACGTTTTGTTCGTTTCTCCACCTCCATCCTGATTTACTCATTGTCCTCTTGGCGTCCTGTTTAGAACAGCATGGCTTCCGGCACTCTTTTAGCTAAGAGTCAGCGACGAGTTCGTGTAAGGGTGGGCTGCCCTGTACATTACGTTTCCACCATTTAAGTACATTAGAGATCACGTCGCGAAGGTTTGTCTCCAGAGGAGGCATTTACATCCGTGAATAGACCCTTAATATTTTTTGATTGATTGAATTTATCGATTGTAGACGATTCAAACCTCTTCTTGTATTTTCAATTATTGAAAATATATACGACTAACGATTGAATAACTTAGTGGATAAAGTATTCTTCGGTTATATCATTAACGTTAGAAATGTGTATATCCACATTCATCATATATATCACAATATAAATATATACGTATATGTATATTAAGATAATAAATTTATTATCTTAATATATATTAAAAATCAAGATATATTTCATACAGTGCAACAGCGTTTAGAAATTTGCACATAAGTTAGTTTAGTTAACAACAGTGATATAGAGAATGAAATATTATCATTCGTTTAAGGACATGATATACATATATCCCATCCTTCCCGTCTACCTTTCATTTCATCCTGTTTAAAAATAAAGATAGAATATAGTAATTAGATACAAGTTTACTTCAAACGTATTTGCTTCAAATGATTAGCTCGTTTTAATGTTCAATTTTAACTAAATAATTATTGCAGCTAATCAAAATAATTTATAACTAATCGTTAGAATATTTAGTCACTTTTTAATTACGATTGCAATTGCAATATATCGTTAAGAGAATCGTAGTGGATGAGATCACTTGATCAAATGCGATAAAATCTTTTGATGCGAGTAAAATGATGCTAAACTCCATGTAAGTATTTGTAATTATAACGTGGAAACGGTAGGTAGGTAGGTAGGTACAAAGAGAAATTGCCGCGTTACATTTTGCGCGATTTAACGGTATCGCGAGAGGATATACACATCCTTCCTCTCCCCGCGCTCGTTCGCTCTCTCTTTCTGTAATTTCTGAGCGCCCCCTCCTTATCAAGTCTCCGAGTAATTTCTGCCACGATTTTCGAAGTAACGCAACGCAACAGTTTATCTTATCGACGGCCATTCCGCGTGCCGTTTATCCTGCCAGAGCAACGGGATATATCGCTGTTTATCAATTTAATGCATTTCAGAGACACGCGGGATTTTATGTTTCTGCGATAAATGTGCGAAATGTAGACCGCTTAAAGCGGCGACTGATAAACGGCGGTTCTATTCGCTTCAATTTCTGCATACGTTATAACACCAGAAGAAGAGAGAATCTCTGCGGATTATGCTATTGTAAAGATCGAAATTTAAAATAATATTCCCAAAATAAATCGGATACAATCACAGCATGGCCAGAACTTCAAGATGCTTCAAAAATCGATTGAACGTTTGAACTGAAAAACCTATCTTCTCTTAAATATTGATAGCTAAGACATCTTCTTGTCTTTTTCAATCTTGATTTCAATCTATTGTACAATAGTTCCTGTATCAGATTAACAATTTATTGGCACAGAAAAATAGCAAAGATACATTTTAACGCTCAATCAAATCTTTTTGTAAAGGAACAAAAATAATCTTCATTAAAACTTCATCTGATTGGTTACGAGTGATTAAAGTTTGCTCTGGGTTGATATGTGTAATTGAAAACGGTACGCTCGAATGGCCGTCACGTAGTATCCGTTATGAGGAAGCCGTCGGATCGGTCCCAGGAAGTCGGGATGAGGCGTTGATCATGTACGTCACGACGGGATGAGTCCGGGATAGTCGAATCGTTGATTGCGGAGTGCGGAGGATGCCTCCCCGTCCCCCTTCTCACATAGAACCGAACGTTCTCTCTCAGCGAGGCTGCCCCTGAGTTAAGAGTTCTTGCTCGGAGATCCTCGAGTGTGATGCGCGAGGTGGCGAACATGTTTCAGGCATACATAGACATATACTTCTCGGTGTCGTCGTAAACCCCCAACTCCTCTTAAGCACACCCTGAGTGATTGTCCTCCCCCCCCTTCCCAAATTTCTGAACGATGGATCTCTTGATCGTTGTTGCAGATGGGCAAGCTGGGCAGCAATCCTTTGGCTGGGCTAGCGGCTTTAGGCCTCGGAGGTCTCGCTACACCGGCGAACACGGGTGGTCTTAATCCAGCAGGTAAGTCAATACACGCTTCCAAAACTCGTAGATCGGCAAATATCCCGTCGATGTTGTTCGTTGTCTCTCAAGAAAGTTTATGTAGAAAAGATTGGCACACTCATTTTATCTCTCTTTATCTTCATTGTGGTATGTATTGAATCGGTAATGTTGAGTGGTATCAGCCTCTCGATCGTTACGATTCACAAAGAAGCAAATTTACATGTTTAAACTGAATTTCTCATCTATTTCCAACGAGATATATATATATATATTTTTTTTTTTATAATTAACCGCAATTGGATGCAGTAGATGTAATGTCTGTTGAAATTTGTATTTCGATATCATCGTTTCAAAACTGTATTGCTAATCAATACTTACGGTTTGCAATACATTTTTCCTGTATAAACAAACTTTATCGATTAAGAGCTGCACTAAAACAGGTTCGTATACTGTAATGAGAAGTTAAATTTATCTATGAACTGTTCCCACAAACATTAGTTAAAGTTTATTGGAATTCTCGAGTAGAACTAGAGGAAAGAGCGATAGTATCAGTTAAACCGCAATTCAACTTCAATACAACTAATTTATGGGAGCAGCCTTATACAAACATATTTCTTTTGTTTTCCATTTGCCTTATCGATTATCTAATTCTGTAAAGGGCAATTTTTTTCTGTACTTTTCATTACGACCGCGCTGAGATTCGGAGAAAGAGCTCTTCTAATATTTGCGCAATTGATGGTCACGTAGCGTTAGCCGCATTGGCTGGAAGCCAGCTACGTACGAGCAACACGAACAGACAGCAACCGGCGGCGAACAATCAGACGCATGAGATGACCGTGCCAAATGAGCTGATCGGTTGCATCATCGGCAAGGGCGGTACTAAGATCGCCGAGATCCGTCAAATCTCCGGCGCCATGATCCGAATCAGCAACTGTGAGGAGAGGGAGGGCGGAGCAACGGACCGCACGATCACCATAACTGGGAACCCGGACGCCGTGGCGTTGGCACAGTATCTCATCAATATGAGGTGAGTACCACGAGGCCTGTACCACCATTTCCCTCAGGCCCATCAGATCGAAGGTCAACCTTCGGACCGACAGGAAGTCATTCCGTGAGGTTCGTGTCCAAGGTTCGGCTTTCGGTGTGTTTTTACCGAATTCCATTTTCAATAGAAAGCAGTCGAACTCGTCCCGGCTACGTTTTGCAGTGGATCGCGATGCATTTCCCCCTTGATCTCTCTTTTTATTTATTTATTTATTTATTCTTCCCGCATTTCTGCCGACACCGCCCGCCAAATTGGTGCGCGTCTCGCCGGCGTAGAGTGACTTCTTGTTGACCCTATCCACGATCGAGATCCGCCGATTCGCCTGTTTGTGCTACTCGTTCCTCACACTACCTGCTGCCTCACTTAACTTTGATGTCTTCTTAATGGTGAGACTATGTAAGGGATAGTCGAATCGGCACCCCTCGCGATATGTCTCCCATCATCATTGTTACCATCCTTGCTCACGACAACCCGCGTACAGATGACTTTCGTCCATTTTCCTTTGCCCATTAAACTACCGCACAAACTATAAATTAATTTAAATATAATTGAAGATAAAATTTTAAGAACGTCAACAAAGAATGTATGCTTAACGATACATTATTCGCGTAAGGAGGGGATTTTAAGATTATATATATATATATACATATTACATTTCTGCCCGCTCTCGGGTTGCAATTTAAAACAAAAAATGTTAATGTTAGAGAAGATTTATTGTTTCTGGAAAAAAAAAAATTGGCACATTAGGGAAAAAAAAGTCGTCTCTACTGCGTGTCGCCGCGAGAGATGTTATGAAAGAGGTGGCGTTACGCTGAGAAAGATACTGCTGCAGAATGGGCGCGTAGTCTGTTGGCAAGGCAACGTAATGGTAATCGTCGCGAAAATCTCTCTGGAATTGAGATAACAGAAAAAGATCGTCGTCGCATAACGCCATCTCAGTTTACAGCGAAACAGATCGTACGTAGTCGTAAGGTAAAGATGTGAGGAGAAGACGTCGCATCGACGGCCCATGATCCGGAGGTACCAGCGTGCATGCAGATACTGGAAGAGACACCGATGTCGGCCGTGAGACGGAAGAGGATATCTTAATCCTTTATTTCCAGGTCCTGTCTTCCAGGTCCAGTACCCCGAGTATCCTGCAGACACAACTCCGCTCAACATCTGTTCCCATTGTCGCTGGCTGTCCTTTCAAGCAAATAAACTACCAACTGAAAGACATGATAAAAAAAAATGTACGAGGACTGTCGCTCCGTTAGTGACAATCAATCCCGAACAGTCCCAAACAAACGTATCACAGTTCCTCTTTTCGATTCGGTTTTTTAATGACACAAATTTCTTTCTAGTTTGACAGGCTCCCGGTAATGGACGAACAGCTTATAACATTTACGCTTGCAATTCTGTTTTTGTCATACAACTCGGAAAAGAATAGAAAAGATGCCGGTACTTTTGGAGCCGCGAATATTTTTCTGCCATTATATTCAGAAGAACATACGTCGCGTTTTTATTTATTGCGATAAATGTGAAGGGTTCTCCTCGTCCTTGCCAGGAACCTTCGCCGTAGCATCTTTATACATTTTAGTTATATGCTTTCATCGCTGTTGTTGCCATCGCTTAATGTTCATTGGTCGGTGTCGAAAATCTGTTTCTATATATTTTTTTTTATTTTTTTATTTTTATTTATTTTATTTATTTATTTATTTTTTTTATTAAATTATGCTGTGGAACTAATCTACTTCCATCATAGCGACATTAGAAATGGTGAACGGTACTAACGTAGTCGCCGACGAGATTCGAGGACGACAGACAAAAGTCGGCACAAGTTCGCGCCACACGTAAGATCCCACCAGCATATCAAGCCAAGTACAATTTAAACACGCGGATCGACACACACTTTTATACACGTTACACCCTCACGTTATAATTATAATCCATTATATTTTATTCCAGATTGCCACTCACATTTTACTACTGCATATAAATAGCGCAATGCCGTTATATATATTTATCATCTCGATACTTCTGTATTTTGCCCGTTAACTTTGTCATCGTGTTTATTACGTATCGTATATCCCGGCACTCCCGTTGACCACCGCGGGTCTGCGCTCTGCCATTTATCCAATTCCGACTTCCCGCTCAGACGACACGTGCTTAAAAGTCGATCATCCTCGCGATTAGACGCATATCTCAAACGTATGCTGCGTGACGCGACTTGTGGCAGAACGCAAACTCGTTGTGTGTCTGGTTTACTTTGATTTCTGCCTTTTCTATAAGCCACGGGACAAATGGCTCGTTCTACCGACGCACCAAGGAGACCAATCGCTTTTCTTGCGAGTGACGCGATTCATGAAAACCACCGACCAGAAAGATATCTCTAAATACCGTCTCCTGTCTGTACAACGAACCACGAGCCTGTTACACCTAGAAAACAATCGCGTCGTTCGCAAATCTACTTATTTAGTGGTGGATGTGACATTTGTTTTTGTAGGAATTTGTATTCTGAAAGAGTAGACTAGCGAACGCGTGTTTATCTTCTTCATTCACTTCTTCTCCCTCTTCTTCTTCTTCTTCTTCGTGTGCATTCTCCGCTGCTCATCCTCTTCGCGATCAGGACGCATCTTGACTAATTCCATGTTCGGCGTTTCACTCTTCACGGACACGGCTTGATCGGCACTCGTCAGCCTACGTCCTGAATGAATGTCCGCGGACATTCGGTAGGGTCTAAATGCGACCTGACGCGATCGAGATCTCCCCTTTCTCCCCCCCCCCCCCACGACCACGTAGCCGGTGTACGTGATAATCATGCTCCACAGAGCACCTCTGACGTAACTCTCTAAGCCTACAACTTGTGAATTTAGTTTCTTCTTTTCTGATGGTTCCTTTCTTCTTTCATCTATATTTTTTTTTTCACATCATCTTGCGTTCTCCGCGGCAACTACCACTATTATTATTACTACTACTTCTACTACTCCTACTGCTACTACTACTACTACTACTACTATAACTATTGCTACTATACTTTACTGTTCTCTTTTACTTTTTATCATCTCTTATGTTCTATATATATTTTTTTAAAATCTTTTTGACACACTGTTTTACGAGGAACGTTCCCGCCCTCACCTTTTTACATTTTGTGTCTTTTCCCCAGTGTCGAACTGCAGAAAGCTAACCTAGAGGCCCAAAATACCCAAACCCCTGGCAGCGGTACCACTCCCGGAGCATCCGGGGCCAGTGCTTCCCCCTCTACCACCACTACCACTGCCTCTCCCTTGGCCAGCGCCATCCCCTTGGCTCAGCTGCTAAGCAAGCCAGGCGCCCTCAACGCCCTATCTAGCCTCACCGCCCTCGGCGGACTCACGGAATTGCTAGGTGGTGCTGCTGGCGCAGCTGCATCCGCGCTACCGGTCCAGACTACCGGCGTGCACCGATCGCACAAGACCTTTACGCCGAGGCTCCGTAGCCCGGGCGCACCAGGCCCGACCGACAGCGGCAAGTTCAAGTCCGAGCGTACCAAGTATAATCCATACTGAACGAACGGACAAGCGACGGGATAATAACGATGATGTTACAGGGGAAACACTACACATACACACAAACCACACCACACACATTTACTACTACACACTTAGCGTACACTTGTGTAACACACCGAAGTAAAGTGCGTACGGACGCCAGGGTAGCGAGTACGAAGGCTTGGCGAAGGATCATTTCATTGTTTTTTATTTTTTGTTTTTTTTTTGTTGAGACTAAATGATTGTTGAGACACGATTGTCTACATGGGTAAGAGGTCAAGATGAAGTCATGGAAAAAGGCGATTCTCGATCGTACGAAGGATCACCTTCAACCGATTGACTCATCTTGGAAGGCAGAATCTTTCTTTCGGAAAAATGAAACATTTCTGATTTCGTTTTTCCTGAAGATAACAAAGCTGCTTCGCTTGTCCATGTTTCGCTCACTTTCTCCTAAGAATCACTGTATGAAAAACATTTTGTAGAATTTTTTTTTGTTTTTGATGTATTATCTAGCTGAAGAAAAGAGAATCTTTTGAAATCTTTTATTAAGCTGTACATGATCCGATGCTAAGTCTTAGAAACAACACACATATATATATATAAATATATATATATATATATACTATCGTGACACGCCCTCCGAGATCGTGATGTTTCGACGCTATCGTGTAAAGACTGATTGTGTGATGTAATGTGAAGTGGCGGAAATCATTAACGATAAATTCTCTTCAAGTCCCTTACAGCTATGAAGCTTTAGTCTACGTTTGTGTTTCATTCTCTATGAGCGGTTTAAGATAGGCTCGGAGGACGCGATCGCTCATGCACCGTCGCAAGACAGCCTTTTTTTTATAAAATATATATATAATTACATTATAATTATTGTAATTATTACAATATTATGAATTATTATTATTAATTACTGTTTGAAGCAAAAACTCTTATAATATAGCTATTCCGATGTGATTTTTTTTCTCGTAGTAGATAGAAATTCTATCGATAGACGAAAGTTTTTCGCGCGCGCGTGAATGAATATGTGTGATGAAGAGAAAGGGAAGAAAAGTGCGTGAGAGAAATCGTCTTTGAATCATGTGTTTATCAGTCTTTGTAATAAATCGCGTTAAAATTCACTATGTCATTAATCATGTAACGTGCTTCTTTCTTACGAAAAAAAAAAAAAACAATCCGTAGTTATGCGATCGAGGAGTTCGCAATGAATTGCGAGCGCAGTGAATTTTGAAGCATTATAATCTATCATCGCAATATGAAGTAATCGATCAAGCTATTACACATAGTATGTTGTTGTAATAACGGTAATAAACTTAATCCTTATACATGTACACGCGAAACTAGAAGTTTGCATGGAATCGCGTGTAAATTATGTTTTTTTGTGAAATTAAACTAATAAAACACGTATATACACACAGAAGACACGATCAGATTTCTAATTCCACGGTAATTCGCACGTCTTCTCAATGTACTGTTTTATAAATGATGGAAAAATGTGGAATCAAGATCGTCTGGCCGCGGAAGAACGTTCGATCGGTTAGATCCAAGTCTAACACAAAAGAGAGGGGAAAAAGAACATTTTGGACAGAGATGTTTCATCGCTTGGATAAAGACGATTGATAATGGAATCACCAGATAAGTGTTTGTGTGCTCAATCTTCTAGTTCATAGCGAGTACTTGCAAGTAGCGATCAACCGTAAGAAATAACGCCCGGGTTATCCCGAATACTGACCTGTCGCGAGCGTGGCCATGGTTCATCGGAACGCGCGGTAAATCGCATGAAGAATCAGTCCCGTTCGCAGAAAAAAGATCTGTGCCGGTCGGATTAACCGTCGCCATGATCGCGAGATATCTTCATTGCGTTCTTTTGTTTCATCTTAGATTGTACGGTCTCGTTCCATTTCTTTCTCGAGACAATAAATAAAATCCACGCCCAGGACTCTAAGCTAAGGACTGTTTACAATGAGAAAAAGCACAAGTGATGAAATCACGAGAAAATAATCGCGCTAGAAAGTACACGCAGGTCCTATCATGTAGGTATATCAAGTGAAGCGATGCGCATAACAGTGAGAAACTATTGGAAAACACTTGCGATATTTAACGAGAACGTAGAACTTGTATCGCTTGAGACAGATATATATCTGATAAGGAAAGCCATTGCTGTGCCTGGTATTCCTGCATTGTGCGTAGAATCCTGTAGGCAGGTAAATCTTCAGCTGTACATTAGTCTATAACGATATCTCAGAGTTTACATGCTTAACAGACTTTAGCCACCCTGTATCATCTTGTTAAATAAAGCTAGGCGTGTTTAATACAGTAAGAGAAATACAATGCCAAATAAAAACAGCTCTGGCGTTCCTGCGAGTGAGGTCCCGCAATGCATTGGTCCGCAGGAAAGTGATGTATATGAGCGTAGTGTTCGATAATGCGAAAAATTAATTGTTTCTCGACGACATAGCAGGCACGTTCTTCTTCCTTGGATCGGAAATGAAATATCTCCAATATATTGCGCGACCACCTTTACGGCACCTGAACGTTTTATTATCACCTCCTTTTTCAAGCTTACGACGTCTGCGTTGATCGTTCGTCGGCGATTTAAATCAGCATAATTGAAGGGAGAAATGTGAATGAAAGAGATGTGCATATACCACTCGATTTATTACACTTTTGATCAGGGACGACTCTGCATATGAAGATATCTCAATTTATTATGGGAATGCGACATGGCTTCTTCCATCATTTGTTTCTTCAACTTTGACGTTAATAGCAATTACATTTTAAACGAGATTTAACATATTTTTTTTATTAAATTTTTTTCTAGTTATTAACGCGAGCATTTTTTGCTGTCGAACCGATTGTACATAATTCGACCGTATTCTGGTACATTCAGCGTCGTACATTCATCTTTTCGTGCAACATATCAATCACGACAAACGTGGGATTCGGGTCGGGACGGGCTACTTTTAACGCTCAATGTACACAGAATACGGTCTATTGAAATCCGTAAATACATATGTACAATGTTTCACCACGTACACGTAAGTGTTAAGCGTTAACCAAGAACGGAGAGAAACTCGTACAGAGAGAGAGAGTTGTAGATAAAAGGGGCGAGAGAGAGAGAAAGAAAGAGAGAGAGAGAGAAAAAGAGAAGATGTATCCATCCAACCAACTTGACCCAGGCTCCTGCCCGTTTTTGGTAAGCACCATCCGTTCCTTCGTAGTCCTTGTTAATCGACTTATCCTGTTGACTGCGAAGTTCTCATTTATTACGTTTCTTAATTCTCTATTTTTCTTTTCTTTCCAATTCAATCGTTGCGCAATCTTTCTTGATTACCAGATATGTGCCAGTCATCTAAATCCTTCCGGGCTCGTGAGAAACCCTCGGGAGAGGTGTCACGCGACAAAATTTCTGTCTAAGACCATCTCCGGACCGTCGCGCGGTAATATTGTTAAACTCTGCATCCTTGGCAGACGTAGTTGAATAGCCTTTGTACGACACATCTCGAATATCTGTGATTACGCTCTGGCCGATGGTTCGTGCAAAATTCGTAGAATCGGGCATGTACACTAAAGAGACACGCGAGCTTTATGTAACCACGTCGGAAGAGCCACTAGAATTCGCGTTGTATTCTACTTCCGCGTCGCATGCTGCAATATGTTTATATTCGGACGAAAAGCTCGGCCAGTCAGCCTCGTTAGTCTTTTCCTCCGATGTTAAGAATGTGTCCGGGACTTGTGGTCTCGGTTCTCTCCTACGAGTACGAGGGGGACAGTCTGGAGAACGCTTGACGATTCTCAAGCACGTGAGCATGTGCCCTCCACACAGGGTGGACCAATTTTCATAGAGGTCATTCGAACTGCTCTGCCCTCGTACCCGTCGGAGCGAGCACAATCAGCAGAGCATGAACACTGCCCGGTTTCTCACGACGCTACCGATTGTGTTTCAGGATATCGATGGAGACGTCGGGGGTGCCTATGCCCGCGTATCACTTCATCCCGCCGGACCACATTGTGAAATCGCCCATCCACTAAATGTGGAGAGCCATCGTGGTCGTTGTCGTCGTCGAAAGGACGCGGAGCATCGCGGAAGCGCGCGAAGCTGTCAGTGGCATATGGGGCTGGGCCACACACGGCACACACTGTGTTCAGCTTGCAAATCGATACACTTGCAAAAAGAAACAAGACACACGACAGTGAGAAAGGGACAGAGAGAGGGAGAGAGAGAGAAAGAGAGTGAGAGAGAGAGAGAGCGAGCGAAAGAGAGACACACACAATACTTACTCACGTAGGACACTCGCATGTATTTAGAAAGAGGAGTCTACTTGTGCGCGCTTTAAGTAAGACCGTGTACGTTAAAATCGAGCATATTCTAATACGACCACAGATATACGTAAAGAAATGCGTACACACACATAAACACATACATATATACATGACACACGACAGCCTGAAGGAGAGTTAAACGTACATGGAGAAATGATGAAGATACGCACGCGCGTACACAGACACACTTGAGTGTACAAAACTGTACAAAAGTTATTTAAAACAAAAGAACAAAAAAAAAGTAATGATGCACGCCGTAGCCGCGAGCTGTTGCCGATTGGTAAAGGGAACAAGCCAAAGATATGTTAGTTTTCATTTTTATATTTAAACGAAAAAAAAAATGATGACGCGAGACGGGAGAGAAATGCAGGAGAGAATTATTATTATTAATTATATTAACTACGAGAACGATGATGCTAAATAATATTAGGCCGGTTGTTAGCGTTTTTTCTATTGCATACGGATACACCGTCGCGCCGACGGTTCTTTCGCGACCGGTTCGCGGAACTTAGTTACTTCGTTCGGAAGAAAAGCGACGTTGCGCGACGGCGGGGAGGGATGCACAGCCCGGGTATCACGAGATTCCGTTGCTCGGAAAAGAAATTCGGTGGCCGAAGAGCTCAACGCGTAGTACTCAACTTTTTACTTTCCGATAAAATTACAATTTTATTCGAACGCAGAGACTGCGAATTATTACGCATGAGATTTTACAGTCGAAAGGATGAACGGAACCGTGTGTCTTTAATAGGAACTAAATATCTTCATCGTTTGCCGCCATTTTTAAGGAAACGGCGATACCCGCGGGTGTCTCGAATTGTAACGAGGGAAGGGGAAAAAAATCGCTAAATCACTCGACGCAGGTGTCGCCGATTTTAATTCGAATTCTCGAATGAGCGAGCGCATATTTCTCAGAATTTCTCAAGACTTGGGAGATATTTTAAATCCCGCGCTTCGGACTCTTCGACTGATCGTCTTCGAGGCGCGCGTCTTTGTTCTCTGACAATGAGGACATTTCGGAAAGTGTCTTCGAGTAACTTGGAAGATTTGAAATTGAATCTCATACAGATATATCGATCTCGATAACGCGTGACCCGTCGTGGCACATCGATCGAGGACGGGGACGTGTGTCGGGCGTCCCGATTACGTGGTCCCTCCTGTCCCACATATCTTTCTCGACCGCGCAATCGCGAGTGGATCCGCCACGGACCCCGATTTCGGCTCCCATGATCCTCAATCAACCTGGTCTCGCGTGGGTCCCGTCAGCGCATCCGCGGCCGATTTCATTTGCGGCCCGCGAGGTCGTCGGGGTGTCACGGGCCTCGCGGTCAACAGCCGGAAATAACCAAGGTCACGAGTGACGTCATCGCGATTAACTGTCGTGCGCGCGGGAGCGCCGAGGGAAAGTAAAGTAATTGAATCGCGCGCAGTGAAAATTTTATGTAGTTGCGTAGCTTTTGCATGTGAATCTTGGATTCCAAAATTGTCGGTTGAAGCTTTTCTTTTCTTTTTTTTTTTTAGGGGGGATAAGAAAAAAAATGGAAAAAAAAAGAAAAAGAACGACTGCGGACGTTCGCACCGTCGATTGCTCGGCGCCCCCTCCCCTTACTCGGGGAGCGCGGAGGGAACGAGCGGGTTGCGGCATCCTTAGTGCACCCTCGGCATCGTCCTCGACGCGAGACCTCCTGGGCACCTTCGGCGCCTTCGTCGCCTTCGTCGCGGTTATCTTGTAAGCCGAGTGTCGAATAACCGGGCCGGGGGCGATGCCGGACGCGCGCTTCTGTTGAAGGAACAAATGAAATTATTACGTGGAATATATATAAATAATGATATATATTATATATATATACACATAATATATATATTTATTATACGCGATAAAGATAATTAGAGAAGAGATAAATAGCGATGAAAAGGTGCGAGCTCAAGCCCAGACTCGACCGGACTCTCGAGGCATCCTTTCCTTTCTTCATCATCCACGTCGAGCCTCCCATTGACAGTTTCAACCCTCTCTTCCCTGCATCGGAATTTAGTCCCGCTTACGGTTTGTTTTGCGAATCGTAAAGACCGCTCCACAATAACGATATTTATCTGTTTTTTTTTTTATCAATTTTTTTATCAATTTTAAATGTACGCTCTTCTTTCGTATGTACGTTTCTTTATCGACTCTTCGTTCGCGTGTTATTTTATAATCGTTACGGTATCGATATTTAATAAAATTATTACTTTATTCGGAAGAAAAATGCGCGCGCGCACGCGGCATTGTGCAACGTCTTTTTGAAATTGTTTTATTCTAGCAAACTTTATTTATGTACTAGTCTGTACACAAATTACGAAATGATCGCATTTCGGGATTTCTTGTTGGATATTTTATATTTGTGTCTAATTTCGTCTCACGGTTTATATTAAGAGATGAGTTAAATTAAAGGATTTTTTATTATTAGTATTATTATTAAAAAGGGGGTTAAAAAAATTGCTGAAATATATAAATAGCTATGTAACTAGTTTCTGAATTACGTTGTAAGATCGAGTTAACGCCAATGTAATTGGCTGTGGCGCGGACGATTTACACCTTGCGACTTGTATCCTGTACCGATAACTTCCATTATGTGCCAAACGTAAATTAAAATTCGGGAAAAAGAAAGAAGGAAAAAACATTTGCTAGAAAATGTTAGTCTGTGCTTCCGGTGTCAGCTCAATTAATTATCGGTGGTCTTCGCGCGTACGTATCACTTTTATACATCCCACCCGATTTGTATGAAATTGCACTTAATTTTAAATGTGTAAATTAATCCTTCCAAAAAGAGAAAGCTAACGTTGATAGTTGTATCAAACTCTTTAATTTAAGGTTTGTGTATAACTGAACAATATTGTGGGTCAGTTTTGTGATATGTTTCTTCTGTCTCGTTTTGTTTTTATTGAAAATATTTTTTGCGGTGCTCGCTTCTTTTCGAATGCGCATTGTAAATATGTTTTCACGTTGTACATATTTATTAATCTCGCATCTCCTTGTTTATACGATGGCTTTTTAGTATCGGAAATGTATCAGCATCTCGCATCGACATCTGCGATCTCATCTTATTTATTTACATCAACGTGTCTTCTCATTTTGATCGCAACACGCGCCTCGCCATTTGTTTGCCGAACTGATAAGTTGTAAACGGCTCCTTCGTGCAGAACACGAGAAAATTTGCGTAAAATTTGGTTGTGTCGTTAAACATGGGACTCGTGAATGATGTGATGAGTTTGGAGTCGATTTCTCTAAGGAAAATTTTAATCGAAGATAATATATATCGCAATTTTTTATGAATCATTATATACATTAATACAATTAAATATTTGTCAATGTAAAAGTTATTTAAAGTGAATGGCTATCTTAAAACTTTATTTATACTAGAAAGTTCTTTCGTCAAAATCTTTCCACTGCTAAAGATTCTGAAAAGGCTGTAGTCTTTTTTAAATCCAATTTTGCAATTGATTCCAAAATCAAATTTTTATTAAGTTGACGTTAAAAGATGTAAATTATTCAACCATATTTTACGACACAATCTGTACATATCTCGCGAGAAAAAAAAGAACGATTCCGTGTGGATTCAGTGCGTTTTTTTTTTTTTAATTTATCGGACAAACTTCAGATCGTAATTGGTAATACGATCGATCATGAAAGTATGTCAGTGACTTATTTAAATTAAGTTTGAGAAATCTAATCCTGTTATTTATAATTATTTATATACATACATTTTTGTGGAAAATTACTTTTGTTATTATATACTTCGAAGAAGAAAAAAAAAAGAACACAAAGCAAAAATATTTCTCTCTTTTCTCATCGCGGCAACAAGGCACTCCTCTCACATCTCCTCTTCTTCACCCTCGCCAATGCCCTTGCTCCCCCATTCTCCACCGATAGGTAGACAATGATGGCGTACAGTAGTAACTATATAAGGGAAAAAAAAACGGCAAAACATGAGACGAGTAACGGCATCGAGCGACAAGTAGTCTCTGCTAAAAAGTCGATAAAAAAAGATGAAAATAACAATTAGTGAGAGACGCTGTATGATTGTGTATATCAACAATAAATAATTGCTGTGATTAGAATCGATTATATTAGTAAGTAGTTAAGGATCAATTTTTAAGGCACTTCGCGGAGAGAGAGAGAGAGAGGGAGAGAGAGAGAGAAAGTAAAAAAAGAAGGAGTACTTATTGATATATGATAGAGAAAGAGATAGGAAAAGGAAGAGAAAGAATGCATGTGAGTGTACATATGATCATTTACGAGCGCGAAAGAGAGACAAAGAGAGGAGAGAGAGAGAGACGCGACAAGAGGATAGGGGAGATGTTTAGGACCCACTTTATAGGCGACTGAAGTATGTACGTGCGCGCGTGCGTATATAAGCCTCTCGAATCGTCGACGGGGGCATTATTCGTATCCAATCGCTAGGAGCGTGGAAATCCTTAAATCATTTTCTGACAGTCAAAAATCAGATTAAAAAGAAGAAAGAAAAAAAAAAGTAGACGGTTAAGCGCGGGAGACGATTGCTGCGCGCGTTTACGTTTAAGATAAAAATCACGATCTCTTCCCACTCGAGCTCTGTGTCTCTTGATAAATCCTTTCAGTACCGAATCAGATGTAAAAAAAAATTCAATCTATCTTTTTTATTCCATTTTAGCCACTTTTAGAACCTCGGAGAATATTTTATATTTGTAAACGTGTATTACACTCTATGTAGGTTAAAGATATTTATTATTTAATATCAACGTGCGGAACGTCGTCGCTGATAGCTCGACGCCACTCGGGTACTGGAAGGGGTCAGGAATGCAGAATTTGCACAGAATTATTCGTTGCGAGGTGAGCATCGAAGTGAACGAGAGGCGAAGAGACCCTCGGTGACCTTTCCAAGTGCGTCGAGGGGGAAGAATCACATTTCTTATCCGCGCACGAGGATAATACGGCAGTAAAATGGTGACCACCAGCTACACGCTTAGGCTACCCCCAACCCATAGGCTTCGAATGCGTTTTCACAAAGTGAACGTGACGTATACCTTCCCCTTTAACGATAATTTCGAAACTTGTATCACTACGGACCATCACGACGACCTACTATTAACGAACGTACAATTCAGAGTGATAAGACGGAGACGTTCTAATCTTTATTATCGGTCTCGCTTCGCGAAAGTAGTAATAGAAGATTACGTTTCGTTTTTTCAAGAAACGTTGCGCGTGAAACGTTCGTATCCAAAACGCGTGCTTACAAGAAGAGAGAAAAGTCAGAATACTCAAACTATTTGTATGTTATCTCTTTATTATTTTTCACGTACGTGTTTGTAATCTTCTAAGTTTCAAGACGGCCACTTGCGTTAGAACGATAGTTTCTGAAGTGTTTTACATTTTCCGTGAGCATCAGTAAGTTATCGATAGCGTTAAAGAAGGATTCTAATAGTTTACTACGGTGCAGGCTAAGTGTCAAGAGCAATAAGTAATTAGTGATATTTCTCGTAAGAGACGTATACGACACGGTGTATAAAAAAAAATCAAGCAGTTTTGAATACGGACGCGTGTGATAATTTGTTATTTATAATAATTATAATGTAATGATTACGAAGCTCTTTACGCGGTAATGTCGAGGGTAAATGGGATTAAAGGTTGAACGAGATAAAAGCTGAAAATTCTTCGGAACTTTGGAGATCCGACGAAATTGAAAACTGTTCTAGAGAATTATGTAAAGTCGGAAATAACTAATTTTCTGCTTATTAGGAAAATTACTAAGGAAGGTTGAAATCGATCCCGAGAGCATTATCTTAATTGAAAATCCCATTCACTCTTCAAATTGGCTCACTTGGAGTTATTATACGTAATTAAAGGACGACTCCGAAGATGCTTAATTGAGAGAGTTGCTCGGGAGCCAAGGAACAGTAGCAGCGTAGGCGAGAAGAGCTAAGGGTTAATTTTGGGAAGATTTCAAACTGTTTATATTCGCGCTACCAACTTGAGATTTTAATATTAGCTGGGATTTACTTCGCCTTATTTCGCAAAGATTTAATTCCGCTCGTAACTGTGGACTCGAATTGTCAAGACTTATTGCAATCCCTTGTAAAAAGAAGACTTCTACAGAGTTTGGAAGTGAAGTAGCTCTGTCGGGATCAAAAAGTGTTGGGATCTCGGGTACTTCTAAGAACGAATGTGCAAAGCCTCCATCCGCATTTTGCACGTAAGCGGCCGGTCGAGGCGATTCTGTTGTAGCTGATGGTTTTCTCGTTACCGCTTCCAAAATCCACCTACCATCTTTGAAGATGTCCTTTTGTCGCACTGACATATTCCAGAAGCATATCCAATGACATATGACTAGGCTACGAATAATTAATATCTCTTTTGCTCCGATAAGCTAGCCTGTATTTATGCCGGCGTGTATCATCATTCGGAAATCGATTAATTGTACATTTCGGAGCACCCTTATGTAGGAGCACCCACACTTCGATTCAATCGACTCTCTGTAGCTTCTAGTGTGATCGTTAAGATATCGTCTATCGCGTGTTCGAAGAAAAAAAAATATCGGCGGGAGACAGTAAGAGATATCGACGCAGAAGTAATCTAAGAACGATCAACGAGGATTTAGGACACGTTAGATTATATCCCCTTCCCCCCCCTCCCATCCCCTCGCTCTAAGATCTGTTGCACCAGCAATAGTTAGCACTAACCGCAGTTAACGATATAATGCTTTCTGTATTATAGATAGGGATGTGTTCTCGGCAGAAACGAGAAATATCTAAAATGTTAGTTAGTCAGAGCTGTCTGTGCTATTGGCTAAAAGTCATTTATGCATGTAAGAAAGCTTGCGTTTATACAACGGTTAGACCTAACTTCGGAGCAACTGACGCTGACCAATATGTTTCAACGGGAACGCGGTTATTTTCGCGCGAGTCTCGGAGCTGCGAAAGGAAGGAAAGAAAGGAGGAAAATAACGCGATCGTTGAAAAGTCCCGGGTACGTACGCTCCTTCCCCCTCATTACGTTAAGGTGCATACGCGAGCTAGTGAAGAAAAAGAAAAAAAATCGGCGGCAAAATGCTAATCGCAGAGAGCCGGGCACGGGGAGCCCGACTCGCCCTTCGGACGCAATTGTAGTGTTGAGGAGGCACGGAAAACGTAAAGCGGGCGTAAGAGAGAGAGCAAAGTGTCAGCATTCATTGCGATCATATCGTTGTGGCGTAGAGCAATCTGTTAGTGCAGGGGCCTTATCCTTATTGCGTGGGTCCCACCGAGGATTGTCGCGATCGCAATTGCGCGTATACGGACCGTAACGTTTCGCCAAAGGATAGCAAAAGCCGGATTTCGGCTGAGATGCCCGAGCTCGAGTCGGGCGCAAGTACAAATCGGTGGGGAGGTATCTTGCTCTTACGAAGATTTTTCAAGGTACGTCTTTGTACATACGTCGGCTCTCGGTACACGCGGCTCGTGTCTACGGAAAGTCTCTACGAGTTACGAGAGCCACCTCGGCTGATAATTCGAGGAGGGACCGGAGTGCGTACGCGTATAAACCTATTATCGCGCGCACGAGCTTCTCTGGATGTTCTCCGAGAGCCGCTTCCGCGGCGCTCCTTGAACGAACGTCCGCGGCAATTCTCGCCAGGGACCTAACATTACCGTAACGCAAGGCAATCAGCTAAGAAATAAACTTAGTTTTTATAGAATATTGATATCGCGCCCTTTCTTCGGCGGGGCGTGGAATTTAAAGGGCAAAGCCTTCATTCCTCGCGAAAGGGAACCTTAGGGCGATTGTTCGCGACACCTCTTGACGCCGTGTTGTCGCGCGATTAGAGGGCGAGTCAGACGACAGACGGATTATGCTGCTGAACTACTGTAATATTAAAATGTGCCATAGCTTTTTGAAATTGTACTGTTAGCTGCATGTGATACAGCGGGAAAGAATCTCGAGAGAGCAAACGACTGTATTAGTAATTGGCATCAAATAAAATATACAAAAATATGGCACAAGCGACGCTGTGATTGCAGCACTTCGTTATATTCGTGAGATAATATTTTATTTTTGAAAGTAGTAACAACTGAAGGATAAATAACGCTTCACGAATTTTTAAACAGTCAATTGCTGTTTGCTGCGTGAAAGTAAAATTAGAACATGCGATTACTGATTATAATGATCAATGTAATTTTTCGGGAAATCTTCCTCCGCGAAGCCAATCGATGCTTCGTTCTTGGACAGTGGTCTGTCGTCTAATCGGTCCTGGTATCGCGCTTTTTCCCTGAATAAATTAAGGCGAATTAAAAATCGAGCGCACGTAGGCAGTCGACATAATAAGGAAGAAGGCTGTCGATTATGGAGCCAAAAAGGTCACCACTTGACGCGATTTAGGTGCCAAATATCAATTGTGAGAACTCATCGCCGAGCGGCTCAACTTTGTGCCAAGTTAACACAAATTGCGAGCAGTATAACACGTGTGCCAAATCGCCATTATTAATCACTCCTGTTTCGGGTAGCGAATTCCCCCTGACGACTCCACGAACGTCGACGAGATACGCTCGTACTTTGCACTTCCCAGTTTTTTTTTCCAACCCGCCGTGTTCTTGTTAATCTTGTTAATAAGTTTGCATGAATTACGAGAAGTTAATTTAGCTACGAGCATATTTTGTTGCACTAAGTTGTAAGAGTTTCAACGTAGAAGATGGTCGCGAAAAAACAAATACTTTTTAGACAATCATGAAATATTAGTGATATTTTTATAACTTGATCTGTTTTTTATTATCAATATCTTAGAAAATTACAATGACTGAATTCTTAATGTGAGGTATAAATATTGTTAGATAAAAATATTCTCGCTATTCTTCCAGTTTGTCTTCAATTTTGTAAATCCTGTAAAAAGAATATAATACAAAAAATTATATAATTAATATAAATATATAATTATTAAATGCGTATTGTTTGAAATTTTAAAATAATACTTTTGATTTTTCGACTCTAGTTGCATCGTAATGCGAGTATTGCGTCTGAATCGCCGCGAAATCGCAAAAAAAGGCAATCTCGTCGAATCGAAACGTCAGGATGGGAAATGAATTACATTTTCTTGGCAACTCGAATGTATGTAAATTAATGGTTGCGCCCTAGCCAGATGCGCGGCAGGACGCCGAAATTGTAGAAAAATACGATATAACAATTTTGCGTGGGAAGCTCTCAGTTTCTGCACTTGCGATACATTGAAAAGGATGACTCGCGTTATCTCGCGGAGATTAAACGGAGTCATTTCGCTCTCCTCTCGTTAACGTAATTACCTCCTACCGTGTTTTTCTTCTTCCTACCCTTTTTTCTCTTTAGCAACTGATCGATTAAAACTTGCAACAATCTGTTGTCCAATCTGCAATAGATTGTTACCAAGCGGAAAAAGTCTGATCTTAAAGAAAATGATCTTATAATCTTCGTCGTGAGAGTGTTCCTTTTTTACGAAAATGTAAGTCATATCAATTATCGAATGAGAACAATAAATTAGATGTTCCCTTTCTTTGAGACAAGTGTTCGTCATAAGATATTGTATTTTCGTAGAATATGCGTATGTCACGATTTGACAGTAGAAAATTTCGATCTATGTCTTCAAGAATGCTAATGCGGTATACTAAAAATATTAATAAAAACGGGAAGCGAGCGCGTCGATTTTGACGATGGTGCTTTCTGTATCGCGCGGTCGCTCGAAAGAAAGTCATTTACACAGAGATTTTCATCTTTTGGAAAAATGTGGCGACACACTATTGCGGATTGTTGCGACTTGATCCACCGTCGAGGTCTCCACATCATTTCCACGTTACCATGTTCTTCCGTTAGCTTTCTGTTCGCCGTCGAGAAGCGTCAGATGAGACAAGAAAAAAAATAAAATACGTAAACGATAGGGGTAATTCGTGTTCGAGCGTACTCTCTATTCTCTTCCCAACGCAGTCGCGTCTTCTCGACCCCTCTTTGTCCCTTCCTCTATCTTAGAAATCCTATTTCCTTTATCTTCCTCGGCCAGAAATCGATTTACGTTAGGAAGCCTTTATGAAAACAGGGTCATAAATACTTACGTATAATACGAGTATTTTAAATTTTTAACGCGAAAGAAAAACTAAGAGAGAAAAGGGATAAACAAAACGAGGTGTAGTAGTGCGATGTAACTGAAAAAAAAGAGAGAAAGAGAGAATAAAATTTTTTACAAAAAAAAAGAAAAAGAGATAAATGTGTGAGGTGTAAAATGTCGCGTGTACGATTTGCGACTGTGTCTTTCAATGCGTAGAGATCGTCGCCCTTTGTGTGTCCACAAAGCACCACGTGTGTCGCGCAGAGAGCGCGCGATGTGATCTCACCGTCGAGAGTTCTGCGAAAATCTCTCGATCCTTTCAGCATCCCTAACTGAGGATGGATAACCGAGGGATGTCTCGGATGTCTTTCTTGAATTTTACCTTCATTAATCTTGTACCGCCACGGAACTTTACGATATCTGCTTTTAACGTATATTCGTAGTCGTTACTTTCGAAATCAATGTGTGACAATACACGGTCGACCAATAGAAATTACTACTAACGTAACGTGGCTGTTGAAAGGGTTGAGCGTAGGGACACTCTGCACTCGATCGCGATAACGCAGAACGACGTGAGTCGGTCGTCGCGAGATCGCGGACTATAAAGTAAATGATATTACGAGATGAATCGCAGAGGGGGGGCACATTGAAAGTACCGATCGCGAAGGGATTCGTGATTGGCCCCCCTCCCTGAGAGGGGTCCACGAAAATGTATTCGCGATACCTCTCTCGCGATCGGTCGCCTCGCAGCGTAAAGTACATTATTCCAGGGTAAAGTTTTGTAAAATCGGTACGCAATATTTTATGTAAAAAGCAAACACATATAGGACGAGACACACTTAACAACAACCAACACGTTTACACTTGGAAAATACACTTTGAGCATGACGTGAAGAGAGAGAGAGAGAGAGAGAGAGAGAGAGAATAAGGGAGAGCGAGAAAAAGAGAGAATGAGAGAGTGTGAATGGGAGTTAAAAGAGGAGACTTTCGTAATGATCGCACTATCCAGAGAATGAGAGACGAAATAAAACACCTGTAGGCCGGCGATACGTAACATACGTATACGTATGCGTATATATACATACTTGTATACAATATACAATTACACCGTAAGTATATATATAAGAGATACTTATACTTTATATAGCTGCATTCGTCGTGTCATTACGTATACAGGGCTTGCGAGCGTTGACAGGTGATTTGTCTCGACTGGCGTGTTAAGGGTCGCATGGATGAGAGAGAGAGAGAGAGAGAGAGAAAGTGAAGGGAACGGAGTATGAGAGGGTGTGTGTGCGCGTGCGAGGAGAGGAAGCTATATCTCTTATAGTCGGCGTTACATATCTTCGACTCGTTGTTTGCGAAGCGTCACACCGTTCAAAATCGTTGCAAAGTACCGACGTCAGCAAAGTATTGACACGTGGCAAGAGCGAAAAGCGCTGATGATAGTGTGGGAGGCCTGTAGCTCGTGTTCATTCGTCGCACGTTTAACGATAAGTGCGGCTGTCTCCGGTATTTGATAAAAAAAGAAAAAATATCGATTAAGATCAATCATAGGTGATCCTGAAGGAGACAGCTATGATTTACACGGAGCTTGCCTACGGACCAGTTGTAACAATATTGTCTAATGGTAAAACAATATATATGTATATATTACGTTCTCCCTGCCTATTTTATAAATAAGGCTACGATATAGAAAGGACCACGTGATAAGGATTACTTAATTAAGAATATAATACGACATCATTGTTGCAACACAGATCCTGAATGGCATCGACCACTGACGTTCGTGTCGGATTGATACTTTCTAGCTCACAAACAGGTATTCTGGATCCTCTCTTCTGGACAGCCGCATTTAACGTTATCCGGGCGCGCGGAGAGGCTTGGGCTAAAACGCGAATAGACTCGTAGGGAAGAACACATAGATGACCCTCGCCCAACGTCAACCTACATATCAGAATTTAGTTAACGCCAGGAATCTTCCTGAAAAAAAAAAAAGAAATCCAGAGTTTTCATCCCGATCCTCCCGCAGATCAAAGTCGGAAAAAATAGAACTTGCACGGTACGAATGAGGACATCGTTGATCGGGGCACTCCGCCTCTAGAGTATAGCCCGAGGATTCTGGGAAACTTGGCTTTCGGATCCCCTCGACCCTTATCCTCGCGATTCTCAACCCGGGACTATCCTCCCCCTCAACTTCTCATCCTCCATTTCCTCCCTCTCCCTCCCCCCTCACTCCGAATCTCCCCGACTTCCTCCCGGTGCATCCTAGGTTTAGAAAAATATATTTGTATTGTCAGTTATCACACACTACTAACACTAATACTTACTACTACGATCTATAACTATAATGATTCTTATTATTATTAATACTGCTACTGTATCACACCTTCTCCATAGGTCGCGTAAATACGACATGCCCTGTTGTTGTTGTTGGATTGATTATCGATCACGCGCGCGGAACGAGAAGTAACGCGAAGAAATAAAAAAAAAAGAAAAAGAAAAAAGAGAGATGAATTCTTACGAAAGGAGATCGTTGACTGCGTGAGTGTTTCGCTTTGTGTTTCTAGGTTTCTCAGTTTCTTACAGATCACACACAATTGTTGTAAAGTAGAGCTTACCTACACTTGACGGCTTATTATTACTTCCACACACTGTTGCATCGTTGTCACTTTCGGCGCTCGGTTACACGCACTGAGAGAAAAAAAAGTTTTAATTACGCTGAAGTTGCCTTAATTAATTAAGATAACGATAATTTCCTGCAATTAGTTCGGATGTGAGAGCATTCTGCTGTAGAAGAGTGACAATCGTGCTCGTTATTAATGTCGATTGTTCTCGTATATGCAAAATATTTAATATATAAACTATTAGCTGTGCCAAGTAGTGTTTTTGTAAAAAAGAAAAAAATAAAGATTATTGCTGCAAAAAATGAAAGTATAATCCATTTTAATAAAATTCACCTGTCGGAAATGTCAAGAGTCGTGGCAAAGAAAAAATGATAAGAACGCGGATCGATAACCGGTTAATTCGTAGAGGATAGCAATTTGCCTTAATGCAATATGCATGCACTTTTCTTTTTAATATCGCAGTTTGAGCCATACGCGCAATTTGAAAGTGCAATCAACTTGCGATTTTCTCTCAGTGAGACTCTTCGTGGAGGAGCGTAGATTTAAAGAACGTGGCGTACGCGCGCAACGAACATTTCGTGAGATGTATAATAATGTGCGGTCGGAGAGACGTCAGGAAGAGTGTGCTATCATTGTTAAGGATAGTTATGATAATTAATTTCTATTTCTTATCGACGATCGTCCATCGTCGGGACACGTGTTCAAGTCGTTCAAGCACATTTTCCCATATTTCTTACACACGGTCGTGACATTCGTACCGTATCATACAACCCTCCACTTATTTATTTCAGAAAACAATGACAGTGTTCACTTACGTCATTTTTTATTATGTATGAGTTATTTACTTGGGATGACAAGAGAGATGTACTGTAATTCACATCTATTCTAAGGTGTTTGAAAAAAGAGCGTAAAGATGCACAAAATCATGAATTTTGGCACTTTAGATGAGAGATAGCACTTTAAATGAAACTAATAAGACTTTGAGGGACCATCAAATTGAATTTATCTATGTATAAAAATAATGTATGCACATTAAAAAAAAAATTTATGATTTTTTTATTGTTCCTATAACCATTATAGAAAATGTCGAGTATATCCGTATTTACATATCAGCTTTAAATTTATTTATTGTATGTATAGAAATTAAAAAAGTGTTATCAAAGTGTTAGGATAAAAATCGTTTGGCGACATTTAGTGTTTAAGTATGAACAATATGTACAAGTTTTGTTCTAGCTTTAATAGAAATTGCGTTAAAATGCAGTGTTATTGTATATTTCAGTCTTATTTTACGCTTCCTTTTCAAGCACCCTAGAACCAGTCGTCCTCGAAGGTACGATAAAAATTAATGAACAGAATCGAGCGGAAATCTGATCATTGAGATTCTGATTCTGCCGCGTTATTTGAGGGTCGATGTCACGCGATTCTTGTAATTCATTCATTATGCATGAACGATCCAAATCGACCGCTAAGAAATAAACATGAGATTCGGCAAGCTCTATTTTCTGGTCGTGCCATTCAATAGAGATGCAATAATCCGAAAGAGAGATAAAGAAGAGAAAGGGAGCCGGAGAGAGAAATATATAAATGTGATATCTTTTAAATACTTTCGAATTAACTTTTCTGGAAAGAGAGATAATAAATCTCTCTTACAACATGTAAAAATATTCCACATCTTCGACATATATAAAATACTCTAGATTACTTATTTAATTAATTTACTTATTATTACGCTCATACGAAAGACGCTCATCTAAAAGCAGATTTTATTCAAAGCTCTATTTTGTGATTCTCATATGATCTTGTATCGAATATTTTTTTAGCAGTCAGAGATACAGAGTGAACGCGAAATAAAGAAAGCAAGAGTTTGAGAGAGAGAGAGAGAGAGAGAGAGAGAGAGAGCGAGAGAGAAAGAGAGAATGAGAGAGATTGAAAGAGAAGTCGCAGATGTACCGCTCGCATAGAGACTCAAGGAGAATTCGTAATTGCCAAATCGTTAGGTGACCCATAATTTGGAAGAGGAGCAGTTTTCGGACGATTATCTCAAAAAATCAAATTATGATTATTTCAGATGATTATCGAACGAAAGAAGAAAAACAACACGGTTCTCTTCGAAAGTTGCTTCTTCCTTTGCGCGCTCGTCATGAAATGCAAAGATCAAGAAGGGTATACCATTCTGCCTTTAAAGTTATACTAAAGTTATATAATGATTTGGCAGTTCTTATTTCCCGTAACGTTCGTAAGGGCAATAAAACAATGTACATTTTTCGAGTAAACTTGTATTTGAATGTGCAAGTTGCATAAAAAGACAGATTTTTTAGATATCGCACTGTCATATTTATTATTCTACGATAACGATCGATCGGCACGCGGGTCGACCGCGCTCTCGAGATAGGGCATTCGCGCCGATATATTATTGTGTGGCGAACAAGGATAACGTCTACCAATTTTTCTTTTTTTTTTCGGAAGATCCATAATAACACGCGGGTGCGGTCGATCGAGCGCCATTATGCGAATATTATTAATAATAAAAAGGAGGCAAACCGTACGCATTGTTTTTTCCAGTAAGAAAAAAAGCAAGGTTTTCGGTGTTTTCACTACGATTGATAAACGATTCTATTATTGCATATAATATTATATTAATAACGATATTATTGCTGTAATGTTTGTTTTTGGTTATTAAAGTGTGTATATAGCAATATATTCTAGAAATGGCCGCTCTCGTGCATTTCTTCACCCTCCGAATTAACAGACATTTTGCAATCCTATTATATTCTTTAATTTTTTATTATTTTTTATTACAGAGCTATTGCAAGCCTTATTAGTGATCGTTATTAATTTTCTCAGTGCCCTGATGATTCTCTGCATCTTTATTTTGTACTTCATCCTTCTTCTAAACTTCTCTAATCTACTTTTTTTAGAAGTTTTCAGCCTTTTATTACAGTCCTGGATATTCATTCATTTGGTACATTATATCTTTTTTTTTAAGTTTCGATCTTAAAATTATATAACATAAAATTAAGAAATTGCTCCAGCATTAAAATGGTAAAAATATTTAAATTAATTTAATACCTATGTTGTCATATATTTTTTTATTATATGTATAACTTACAAAACTATATCTTCTCTTACATTACTCAAATATCTCTTATATTTAAAAAAAATTAAAAAATTATATCTCAATCGATCTTCAGTAATGTCACTGTAGCTAGCTGTGACATCGAATCTGGCTATTTTTTTACCGTCCTTTTCGGTTTGTATTTTTCTCGCACGCCATCATTGAAACCTTCTCTGTTCCTTGCCAGCTCTATAGCGTAAAATTGTATCCTGGTTGTTAATATGCTATTCTGCTCCGAATAATCTCCAGTGCAATCTGCTCTCAACAATGTACCAAAACTATAGTCTTCCACTACATCTTTAAACTGTTCACAGAAGAACCTCCACTTTAGCTTTCCCTCTGGAGATTTTAACTCGTCTTCATCCACTTTGTCCACTTTCATATTAGGAAAGGTATCTTTGAAAGTCTTGTAGATCTGCTCGTCATGAGGTGTAAGTTTCAAAAGCTTCGGGTCAACCGAGCATAAAATCTAAAGGATGATACCAATATATTTATCTCAATTTCTATAATTTCTATATCCTATGTAATAATGTATAACTTACATTAAAATAAACTTCTGCATGTTCCATGGCTTTCATTGCCCACATTGCTTCCACAGATGACTGAAATAGAAATATGATGAACAAAGACGACAAGTATATTTCTATAAGATTAAATATTGATGCAAGAAAAGTTATTTTGCAATATACAGCAGTAGATATTACATTATACTCACATCATTTCCAAATTCTTCAGCGGGTCTCGACAGCACACTGGTACCAGCAATTAATTGATCTGCCGTCTTAAATGTACAATTCATTACATAAATAAATGCTTCTCACAAATTAACTTATAAGTAACAGATAAAATAGAAATGAGATAGGAGGAGATCATCTAATAAGTATTATTAATAATTATTTACTAAATGAGCGAACAAATCTTAATCGTGTAAGATTGTTAATTTAAATAATTGTGAATTATTAAAAAAACAATTTTTACAAGCTGCGTTCCGATATTCACTGACAGTATTGAAAAAATCTACAGTGTACGTGACGTAAACTATAGATTTTCAATACTGGCAGTGAATATTGAAACGCAGCCACAGTTGCTCGCGTTATATCACAAGCAGACGTGATCGTCTAGGTTAGGAAACTACTATCGTGAAATTCGGAGTGTGAGGAGAATAATTCACTTACCACGTTCCCTATTTGTGCCATTATATGTGCATTCACAACTCTTTAAAAGATAATTTATAAAAAAATTGTATATTTTTATATAGACGTTATAAACGCCACTTAAAACTAATTCGTGTTGAATAACACGCGTTGCTGCCAGCTAACATATATCAGTTCTTTAAAGCACTGTATTGCACTGTGTTACACTTTTTGCACTTAAAATGTAAAAGGTATACAATGAATGTTGGAAAGAAAAAAGAAAAAGATAAAAAGTGCAGATAAGAAGCACATAGATGTCGCGATATTATAACAGACTATATAGATCTGTTCTTTAATAAAAAAAAATAAATAAATTTATTCTTTCTACAGGGAAAATCATTTAGACCAAACTCAAGGACCCAAACTCAAACACTGCGAACAATTATATACATTTACACATTATATATACACACATTTTTATTAATCGTAATATAATGCAATAAATATTTGAGGACAAATAAATTAAAGCAGAATACAAGAATCTTAATTTGAGAGTGATAAAAAAATAAGGACAATATGTGCTTGATGGAACAAGATAGCAAAAGTTCATTTAAAGCTAAAGTTCATTTTTTATTTATATCTCTTGATAAAAATAAATAAAATCAAAAATCTCTAATATTTCAATTTACGTATTTATTTTTAGTTATATTTATTGTTAGTTCGCTACATACAAATAGCAATTCTATACAATATAAACAAAAAAACTCAGTTTGGAGCGCTATTCTGTACGTATCAGTAGCTATCGATAGTCAGATATGTATACATACAGAATATGGGGAATTAGAAGTTTCAACTGGAGAATAATGAAAGTACATAAGGGTCATAAGGAATTCAATTGAAAGATGATAGAGGTACATATATAAAAAATACAATTACCTATATAAATATAATCATTATACGGACATCTACGCTTGTAAACTTATTTTTGGCTTCAATTTGATTTGCAGTTTTCTGCAAATAAATAAATAGTATAATATATTATTCGTCCTATTTATTTTTAAAAATGAATTTTCACCTGGTATTTCTAAATAACGCATTTTATTATTTCGAATATTCTTTACAATTTCGAGACTTCTTTATAGTTTAATCTCAAAATTTGTGCAAAATCGAATATGATTACGATACGGAAGGTATGACTTTGAAGTGTTCGAAGAGAAGAACACAATTGTTTCGCTCTCTTCTCCCCAGGGTCATAATATATTATAACTTTCACCATACGTTCACCTTGCCACGAATGAAACAATTAGAGCAGCGGGAGAAAACTCTTGCAATGAAAGTATCGGTACCTTCGCGTTCCTTTCACAGCATATGGATTTATAATAATTATTACATATACATGTTATTACTGATCTTGATAACGAAAAACTCTTATATACTATCCGAAATTAATAATACTTGCGAAAACAAAAATAATCTCGAGTTCTATTAAATTTTGATGCACCGAGCGTTTCGATCGAGTTTCTTGAATTGAAGAATAATTTACAATGAAAATCTGAACATACTCAGAACAATATTGCACAATATTTATTAAGCATTTTTATGTTTTTTGTGAAAATAAACGGTTCGACTTTTTTATAGTTTTATTTATACTTTCAAAACGTTTGCTTAGTTACTCAAAAAGACTCTTACATGTCATGTTATCTATGATTCTATGCAAAATAATGAAAATTTTGCCTCTTTTCGCCACTACCCGTAAAACAGTATATCTACTAGACTGTCACATGAAGTGATTATCGATTAGATAATAACATTCGAGGCAGAGAACACGCTACTATCGCTGAATGGTTGTCAGAAAGAGCCTGCTCGTACTCTGGAAGACCCGAACGAAGAACTATTTCCTCAGGTAAACCGCATACGATGATTAAATGCGACCGAGTGTTTACAAAGAAATCTCTTTCAGATGCGCGAGGCCGTCCCTCTCTGCGCACGACACGAAAAATTTCGCACGCACGTAAGTACGCAAATTTTATTATGTCATTCAGCAAACAAAGATCCCGACCGTTTGCCGAAACACCACCGTGAACGACGCCACGGTTTCGATTGATCGAGTCGCGCGACGGCCGTTGAAAAAAAGTGTCTTTGAAAGTGTTAGACAAGAGTGGAAGCGTAAGTTCCCCCTCCGAAAATATACGCTTCCCTCCGCTCGATTTTACTCCTGAAAAACGGGAGAGCCTAGATAACTAGAGCAAAGGCTGCACAACGAGCGAGCACCACGTTCTCCTCCTTGACGACGACCCACTAGTCACGCTCGTGATCTGCTCGTGATCGAGACAGCCGATTTCACCGGCGATCGCAGGCGGTTTCTTCTCTAGAAAAAAATCTCGCTTCCCTTATCGATTCGGCAACTGCGGCAAAATACTGCGCGGCTTTTCCACGCCTAGCCTCTGGCGCAGAGTTATGAATTGTTCGCGATACCGATACGAGATCAGGACGGGCTGTAACTAGCGAATTCCCAGCTAATTGTTTAGCGTCTCAGTCGATTCGTCAACGATGGGCAACGGACACTCCAAAGACAATAATGTGCAACGAAACGGCAAGATGTAAGTGCTCTTTTGCCTTGTTTTACCTTGTTCTCCCTTGATGAAATAAAAAATTTTGAGATACATTGTTCAAAGAAAAATGTAGTGTGCAAAATTTAGCATTTTCATGTAGAATATTGTAACAATACACTGAAAAAAAATATTTAGATCCAAAAAAATATTTATTTACATAGTGCCAATGATTTATTTACTTAATATAAACACATATTTATTTAGAATTAGATATCTTTACTTAATTTAAGTAACTTACTACTTAATTTAAGTCACAAAAGTAAATAAATATTTTTTTGGATCTAAATATTTTTTTTTCAGTGTAATAACAGAATGAAACGAACATTTTTATCTCATTATTATTGGCTAGCTTATAAATATATCAGATAACTTCCTGCAAAAGATAATAAATAATTGTATTTTTGCTAAATACCTTAAGTCCTTAGTCTTATCAATAATTGGTTTCTAAGTGCTTCAAAGAATTGCATTATTCAAGGAAAAATGTTTAGGAAAAAATGATATTTGCGTTGGAAATACAGTGACAATGACTGCAAAATTTCCCAGGTAGCACATAATGGTTTGCATATACATATACATTTCCTAAACGTATTTAAAATATTAGAAATGTTTAGGAAACGTATAAAAAACCAACGCGTGCTACTAGGGTTTAGCACTTTCATGTAGAATATTGTAACAATAATAACAGAATGAAACGAACATTTTATTTCATTATTATTGGCTTAGCTCATAAATATATTAGATAACTTCCCGCAAAAAATAAAAAATAATTTTTTTTTTTTTGCTAAACCTTACCTTAAGTCCTTGTCTTATTAATAATTGGTTTCTAAGTACTTCAAGGAATTGCATCATTTAAGGAAAAATGTTTAGAAAAAAATGATATTTTCGTTGGAAATACACGTGACAATGACTCAATTTACACTTCATATTGCCTCATTCTAGCAAAAGAAAGTCTCATTCCTTAATTTCCTCATCAATATGTTTGACATATCTCGTAACAACTTTCGTACGATGCCGTCCGAATTTCGCATTGGCTAAAGATATCGCATGAATCGTGTGATCGGTGTATCACGCCGGTGGCTGACAGAGTTAAAGGCCAGCGCGACAATTAGCGTCTCATCGTCAGCATGTCACCGTTGATAATTTCGTGCGAGGGTCAGCACGTTTGCACGAGAAGCCCGGGTGTCTTCCGCCTTCCGTCTTTCATTTTTTGCCCTCCTGCTCCGCGGGGGCAAGCAAACTTTGCATGTGTGCGCACATATGTGCGAGATACGTCTTTCCCCCGCCGTACAGGCGTGATAAGACATAAGTCCCGAGACTGTTTAGTCTATGCAAAGCATGTCCACGAAGCGACTCCTGACGCCGCTCGGCTGTCACTTGACGGGTTTTCTCCGTCAGTCGAGCGGCCTGCGTTACGCTACCTGCGACCTTGAACCTGAAGTCCAGCAGCACCTGTCGGACAGCAGGTAACGTTGACTGAATTTCTCGGATACCATTGAATTTACCCGATAAAATCCTTCCCGCGTCATCTCCGTCTCGGTGAATTTCGTTCTTACTTCTTCATGACAGGAGAAATCGTGTATTTCCTTGTTGCATCATTCAAACGCGCGCAAATTGCCTCCAACAGTTTAATCAATAGTTTGTCTGTGTCTGTGTATGACTACCAGCTAAATAAATTAACCTTCCTTCTACGAAGGAAAAGTTCTCCCGACCTTTCACTAACTTTTCGATTATGATATTACCCGTAACTGCGAGTTTTGTACTGTATGGAAATTGTAATATAATTTCTTAATTATTTTCGTAGCGATGCAATTATCTCTACAATTTTGTGTATACATCATAGGGCATCTACTGCTTCAATAACTTTGGGAAAGTAATGCACAGTTACGACGATTGGACTTACACTTTAAACTTTGATCTATAGTGAGGGATAAGAAGAGTACGGGAGCGCCGTCAATCCACATCGCTCGGTCTCTCTCGTACTTTGTTCCCGACACGCTAGCGCTTTTCTAAAATTCTAATATTGACGTCTGCAATCGTTTGCATTTTTTTTCTTTACGATGAATCAAACATGACATTTGTTATTCTGCAAATGCGCAACGCGCGATTACGCGTTAAGTGCGCGTGCGCTAAACCGTGCCTCCTCAGGTGCGTATTTCGTAAGATTTGCACCTTCAAAACTATCCGATATCGAATAAATAATAAATATTGATAATCGAGATGAAATTGAGATAGATATTCTTAATTTTGTGTAGCAATTTTGTTAAAATACCTAACTTTCGTATTTATGTTTACTGATTCTGTTTATAAAGCGTAAATTATGTTATATTACACACGATACGGACGTAATATTTCAAAACACCGATAAGATTCGACGTTGATTATATTTACATAAAATTTAAATCATTACATTACACTATATTATATGAAGCACTGATAAGAAAACATTTTTATTGTTGAAACAAAAGGAAAATACTATCTAAATAAATTACATTCAACATAAATCACGATATAAATAATTTACACATTTATAGACGAAGTTTTCATGAAGTATATACAATAAGTTATTATATTTATAAAAACGGGTTAGACGGGTTTGTTCACTCCCTTCGAAAGAAAGCCATTCTGAATATTAAACAAAATTAAAAATAATCCACGTTATCTCAACGTAACTATTATTTTCGACAATATAATAAATAAAAAGATGAAGACTTAAGATTAAAGTTATTTTCGTGATACACATCATGAAAAACTTCACGTCAAGTATATAAATGTGTAATTATTAATATCGTGATTTTGAATGTAATTTATTTAGATAATATCTTCTTTCTGCTTCTTAACAATAAAAATGTTTTCTTATTAGTGCTTTATATAACATTTATTGTGCAATATAAATTAAAGCATCAACGATTTCGGTCGCTGTCTTCGGGCGCACGGCAGGCACGGCGGCGTTCATTGTTCTTACCCTTTTGATTTTTCATCGAACGCGCACGTCGCGTCACATCACGTCACCTCACCTCGCTATCGCGTTTCCCTGTCCTACCACCTTACCGTGCGTTTGCGCGCGATCGACACTCAGACAAGTGGCATTCGTTCGCAGGACCCAGAGCAGTAGCCAGCCGGACCGTGGCAAGAGCAAAGCGTCAACGATGTCGAGCTTGGAGCGCGATCAGCTGGGCCAACGAGGTAGCTGCGATGCGACCTGTGCGACCGGCCTTCTGCGTGGCCTCGACCACATCAGGGACCCGCAGCTCAACAAGGTAGGCGCGTTGTGCGTCACGCAAGGAAATCCGCGACGTTTGCCGTTTCGCGATCGCGAGATAATCGCGATAGACACCTTGGTACGCGCGTCGCCGTTACGGATCCACATAACTCGGGCTTGACTCAGCACGAGTGTGCGGAAATCCCTCCAAGGAAGGAAACGGTCTGACGACGCAATGACAGAGGAAAATAATGAGCGAGTTTTGTTGAAGACAGACTCCCAGGTGACACAGAGCATCAGAGACATTACATCTATGTTATAATTTCGGACTCAACAACATGTAAATGCAATGTAACACATATTGTTGAGTGCGAAATTATAATATAGATGTAACTGATGCTCTGGGTCGACTGGGCAGTTTGACTCTGAAACATTCTTTCGACGCTTATTCGCTATCTTTCTAGTCAACGTACTTGAACGATAGTGCATAAGAAATAGCTAAGTATACATTTTGAGTAGCGGAATATACGTCCTTGCCACATGTAGGGTTTTCTGTAAAATAATGAATGATTT
The DNA here is from genome assembly GCA_011638315.1 of Tetramorium parvispinum. NCBI lineage: Eukaryota > Metazoa > Arthropoda > Insecta > Hymenoptera > Formicidae > Tetramorium > Tetramorium parvispinum. The sequence continues at coordinate 88,342 of VBVR01000019.1, forward strand.
ACACGTGGTCTCGAATGAAAATTATCCGGAAGAAGATTTCACCAGACACTTGAATTGAAACAATACGTTTTCGTGCCTCCTAAAATCTTCTCATCACTGTAAAGAATAAGGGAACTGAAGACATTATTAGAATGATTAGAATGAAGACAGAATTAGATATGATGAAGCTGATTTTGATTTCACGCTACAAGATTACGCTGTTAGGTCCACCTTAAAGCTCGGAGTAAATATAATGGATTGATAAGTAACCGCCAGTTATCAATTCGCCGATCGATGATCTGATAATTCACACCGGATAAGCATTCGCAAACGTTTCGGAAAGCGAAACCCAAGACTTTGCTGCGCTTGCTGACAAATCGGATTCATGCTGACAACTCGACAACAGAATGCAGAATGACTTCGCGAAACTACCTCGCGGTAATTACTCTCCACGCTTGCGCAATCTCGAAACTCGATATAGTCAAGTGTCTCATTCAAAGGTTTTGACACGGCCCTGGAGTTTCCCGATTTTTTCCCGAATTTCCTCGGAATTACTCGATCGCCATTGAAATCGTATTTTAGTTGTCTTAAAGTGTTTTGCGAGATAAAGAAGATGGAATCTTTTCAATTCCTTTCAATTCCGCTGCCTTTCTTCTAAAGTTACCTCGTCATAAGAAATTCACTTTTAGTCCAGAAAAGCGTCGATTCAGCGTCTCCTTAAACATTTCGAAAGCATTCTATTCGTATCTTTTGGATTGTAAAAAACTATTTTGATATTTCTCGTGATACCATTCCTGAAGCGAACGGAATTGAATGATCGAAATTCTCGAGCGAGCAGCATTTTAAAGATAGTAAAACGTATTTTCTCTTCCTCTCCATAAAGTAGCTTTACGTTTGAGAAATTATTCGCAAATGTTTCTCATTTTGCTAAGCAACGGGTACACGTAATACTTGTGGTAGGTCACGGAGTCACTTTATATTCAAGAATTCAAGAATAGGGCTGCCTATCGATCCGTACACGGGCACCGTAGGGTCGCCGTCACGGGAGTCAAGAACCCCAGCAACCGTTTCCACGGTCGGTTGTTTGTCATGGGATGCGAAAATCCCGAAGGAAAAGTTGAGATAAGTGACAGTGCGACGAGATAATGGAGACCGATTGGTGGAATCTCATTCCGGATCAGAACCGAGCCACGCGAATCCCTGAGGCACTTCTCGCTCTGGATGGAAGGGTACACGTTTTTGCTTGCGCTTGAGTTGGGATCTCATTACATACGGACTAAAGCTCTGGACTTTCTCTTTTTTTTTTGCATGTATCGCCGAAATCTCAACTTTCTTTTGTCGCGATAAAACCGCTTAACTTTCCCTTTAATTCTAAATGCTCGAAAATATAATTATGTCTTATTAATAATTTGTGAAGTTCATTTATTGTTCATTAAGAGAAAATATTTTTATTTCAATAGTTATATAATTGATTCAACCAATGTCGATTAATTTTAAGTTAGTTTAGCTTATTTTTTTTATATTTTTCTAATTCTATTTAAGAAGATATGATTAAGATTGATTTAGTAATAATTAATTGATAACTGTTTATCGTAATGATAGTTGTTACAAAATATATTTATATCTTATTAATAATTAATGGATAGGAAACAAAGATTACAAATAGTTATATAATAGTTATATAAGTTGAGTACTATGGAGAAAATGGAATACTTCTATAGTTGATAGACAAACATGAAGAATTAGCTTTACTTTAGCAATCATGAAATTGTAGGCAAACGCACTTCCACAGACGTACGGCCTTGTCAACATTATCAACTTACTCATAGCTAGATATAAATATACCACAAAGAGATTATATTTCAATAAACAAACAAAACCACGATATTCCGTGATACTAACATTAAATAAAATAAATTTCAAGTGCATTAAATTTTAATTGATGAAAATATTTTATAAATATTTATATATATATTTTTAATAAATAAAAAATTCGCTTCTCCAAAGGGGAACCATCATTCTTTGGATTACATTAATTATTATAAAAATCGTTTTGAAAAATTTTAAAAATTATAAATAACAATTTTTTAAATTTATATAAATTTAGATTTATATTCTAAATTAAATATTAAATCGGACTAATTTCAATTTCTCTTTCATATCTAATCTTAAAATTAAAAACGATAGAATAAAGAATCTGGCTTGAATAAAATATTCATTAATAAAATTTATAGATAGGATAGAGTTAGTCATCGCTTTAGGGTGCACAAAAGGTGGAGGCATGCCTACCTAATGGAAAAGTACTCTTTACGAGCGCTGACCTCTCTATTGAATTAGAATTGATTCAATTACAAATCACTATGGCGTGATCAACGTCATTTATTTAAAAAAAAAATAATCTGTTGAAAGCTGATAAAATCATTATAAATGATTTTACATCAAAAACTGATAAAGTAACCAAAATTAATAGGATCACAAAAATGTTATATATCTTACGTATTGCGATAAATTAGATGCTTATTATGCTTTCGCATAAAACGTCTATCTTATCATCAGGAGACATCTTATGTAAGATCCGATTTAAAAAAGGTAGATACGTTATCGTATAACATTTGCATATCATGACAATACAATAATGCATTATTATCCAAGGCTGGCAGATGGAAACATTTAGTCGCATAAAAGTTACAATACTTGTTGTTGACGAGAAAAATTCCCGGAAACGAGATATTGCAATTCTTATTCATCTATATTTCTTATGTAATTGGTGCAAGAGGCTTTATCTTTTTTTTTAATAGGAACTTTGTATAATGTACAGAATTTATTGATAGATCTTGTTTTTACAATCAAATTTTCGTTAAGAAAACATCAACTTTGAATCGATTGAAGAAAGATAACTGAAAGAGAGATCAAATATTTTATATCGTTTAAAAGCGCTGTTGCGAACTGTATGGAAGACTATTAGAGCATGTAAAATTATCAAGTCGAGGGAAATACTGCGGACAGTTTGTTTATTAACACCAAGTCAGACCGGTTTTGATTATCACTTTGTGGGAATAATGCACACAAGAACTCGACACTTTTCCGGCGTTTGAAGGTAAATGAAATTATCGCAAGGCAATGCGGTTCATCAACCGCAGTCGAGATAAACCGGCGGGACAACAAGTCATCTCATAAATTATGTCGTTCCTTCAATGTTGATGTTTTATTAATTAGAGACATCCATTACGTTATCGCGCGATTTCGCGTTATAATTTATTATTCCGTTAGCTCTGCAACTGATCTCGCTTGTCGATATTGAAGTAGAAAATGTTAGAAATGTATTATCGCAATCAGAGAACGAGAAAATTATTATAGCATTTCCTTCTTTTTTTATTTTATTTAATAATAAATTTTATTGTTATTATTTACAATTATTTCAACTTTCGTAATTATCATGATGATCGCAATTATTATTTTGTACTTATTATAAAAATGTTAACATTATTAACAGAACTGACGTAAGCAATGTTAATTTATTTAAGTTCCTACTAATCCCGAGTTTGCATTACAAGCGAGCGAAATGTAGGTATTTGTTAAATTTTAATTAATGATTAGTTAGTATAATATCAATTAGTTGTATAATAAATTGATAACAGCCCGCTTAATTGACTGATTGTTTAAGAATTGTCTGGCACGGTTTAACATTCGTTTTAAAAAAGCATTGGCAATGTCTCTAGAAAATGCAATTACATCACTATGCCAACGATACATGTTATAAAATACAAATTCAATTAGGCACAACTGCCGCGGGCATTATTGTGTCATTATCCTTGAGAACGAATGTGGATCATGGAAAATATGAGTCCCGCGGGTAAATTCCGATATATAAGTATCTGAATCACGAGCGCCAGATGTAACGTTTGTGCCACATTGGCCAATGAGTTTGTAAAAATCAAAGTGGGATGAGGATCAGCTGATCACCTTTCACCCACGCTCACTAATGATTCTTGCGCAGTCAGCATTTACGACACCAGTCTTTTTAATTGAAGGTCAAAGTCTAGTCTATTACTTAACTGAGATTCATTTAACTGACAACTAACTCGATTAATTTTTTCCGATTTACAATGTCATAAGAAAGACAATAACAATAGCGACACGCACATAACTCGTTTTTCATAAAAACAATTCGAATAATGGAGATAATTGAATTGAAAAATATTTTAAAGAATAAAATCAAATCGTAGAATTACTGCATTTTTTCTTTTATACATTCTCTGAGTTTTAAGGACCAGTTTTTCCAACTTCTTGGTAAGCTAACTAAATAGTTAAATCATACGTCTGAACTTGCCTAATTTGAAGATAAAACAAAGACAGATGTATGATTTAACTATTAGTTAGCTTACCAAAGTTAGAAAAACTGGCCCTTGGAGAGACAGAGATGCTCGGTCAATTTTAATATTATTTTTTAAATAACTGAATGGACATTCACCGTTATCACGTTTCAGGGCATGGCATTCACCATCGAGGAGAGGCAGATACTGGGTATACACGGTCTCCTACCGGCAGCTGTGAAAACCCAAGACGAGCAGTTAGAGCTCTGCCGGCTCAATCTGGAACGCTATACGGACGATCTCTCGAAATACATATATCTCATAGGTCTACTGGTATATGAACACGGTGGTTATCGCCGCCGCTTGATCGGAGACCCTATATTATTAGCGGTCTACGCGCTTGATCAGGCCCGCCTCCTCCTCGCGTTGATTCTCACATAGGGTCTTATTCCTTAGGATAGAAACGAGAAACTCTTCTACCGTTTGTTGGCAGAAGATGTAGGTAAAATGATGCCGCTGGTGTACACGCCAACCGTGGGTCTGGCATGTCAGAAATTCGGTCTGGTTTATCGTAGGCCGCGCGGCCTCTTCATAAGCATCCACGACAAAGGGCACGTGTACGACGTCTTGAAAAACTGGCCCGAGCACGACGTCCGCGCGATCGTCGTCACCGACGGCGAGAGAATATTGGGATTGGGTGATCTGGGTGCCCACGGCATGGGCATTCCCATAGGCAAATTGTCATTGTACACCGCACTAGCTGGTATCAAGCCCCATCAGTGTTTGCCTGTCACTCTGGATGTCGGCACCAATACCCAGGTACGCGAAAATGCATTAGATCTGTAATAAACGACGTCTTTCGCTCATTTTCTATTATTATAATTATAAAATGTGAAAATAGAAATGTATTTCTTCACGATCTCTAATCTTGAGTCTATGTTTGAATTTTATATTCTTCTTGCAGTCTTTGCTGGATGATCCCCTGTACATCGGTCATAGACACAGACGCGTCACCGGGCAAGAGTACGACGAATTCGTGGACGAGTTCATGAAAGCTGCCGTGAAGCGATACGGCTCGAATACGTTGATCCAGTTCGAGGACTTTGGGAATGTTAACGCGTTCAGGCTGCTTCAAAAGTATCGCTACCAATACTGCACCTTCAACGATGATATTCAAGGCACCGCCTCTGTCGCCGTTGCCGGCTTACTGGCATCTCTTCGCGTTACGCGGACAAAGCTCTCGGACAACACGATCGTGTTTCAGGGTGCCGGAGAGGTTGCTATCAAAACATTTTAGTTAACACGTTGACCGTTGACAAAAAAGGCAATCGCGCTTTAGCCGCGTTAGATTATATGAGCGAGAAGAGTGATTCGTAAATTATGAACTATTTGTAGGCATCGTTAGGTATTGCGGCGTTGTGCATAATGGCAATGCAAAAGGAAGGAGTAACTGAGGAAGAAGCTAAGAGCAAAATCTGGATGGTAGACTCGAAAGGATTGATAGTGAAAAATCGTCCAAAGGGCGGTCTGACGGAGCATAAATTGCACTTTGCTCGTGACGACCAGCCAATCGATACTCTATTGGAGGTTGTAAAGATTGCTAAACCCTCGGTTATTATCGGTGCAGCTGCCATCAGGGGTGCTTTCACAACTGAAATATTGAGGGAAATGGCATGTAACAACGAGACACCCGTGATTTTCGCTCTGAGCAATCCAACGAGCAAGGCAGAATGCACCGCTGAAGAAGCGTACATTGCTACAGATGTAAGAAGATAATTATACATTTATTTAAAAAAAAAAAGAGAGACAGATTGCTCTTAGAAAATTCTCTGATTTTTATCGAAATACGAACATCTAAAGAATATGAAATTTTAACGGTTCTCATATAATTTAATCTTCTATCGTTTGAATTGCGCAGGGAAGATGCATATTCGCGAGCGGCTCGCCTTTCCCACCAGTGACGTACAACAATAAAACATACTATCCTGGGCAGGGTAATAATAGTTACATATTTCCTGGAATCGCGTTAGCCGCGATATGCGCCGGCATGCGGACAATTCCCGAAGAGACTTTCCTTATCGCCGCAAGAGCTCTCTCTGATTTGGTAACGCAAGCCGACTTGGACAGCGGAAATATTTATCCGCCGTTGGCTGACATACAGAAATGCTCGCTGAATATAGCGTGTGCGATCATGAAATATGCTTACGACAACTGTGAGTGTAAATATTATTGTAAATGCATTAGAGACGAAAAATATACGAAGCATCTCTCGTGCATTCTGATATAATATGAATTATTCACATTTTTCTTTCATGTGCAGGCCTAGCGACTGTCCATCCCGAGCCTACAGATTGCGAAAGTTTTATTAAGGCGCAATTGTACGATCCAAGCTACAAGTCGTCCATACCTCCAACTTACGCGTGGCCGAAATTGTAATACTTTTATTAATTTGACGTCCTAATTTTACGCACGATCATCTCGGACCTACGGAAAAAATATATACATATTTGAGGGAATTCTTCTGGAAACGAATTTTCCTCGCTTCTCTAAAGCCTGTTGATCGGGCTTATTTTATTTCAGGCCGCACATATGTGCAACTGTGACAATATGCAATTATGAAAATTCACAAGAATGAATTTTGTTTAATAAAGGCATTTGCAAATAAAATATATGTGAGCTTAATGTAAGAATTGATTTGCTGGTTGAATAAATAAATATTGATGCTGGTTTGAAAGAAATGTATTTATTGCTACTTGAAATATCGTTTTTTTTTTCTGCAGAAGTAGATATCCCCGATCGTTTGACGAGCAGTAGATATAATATTCTTTATTTTGTAGGTATAATATAACTAAGGTCAAACAAAACTTACACGGGTGATACAGTTGTGCAAATTAAAGGATGTCAGTGACAAAAAAAAGTAAAAGTTGCCTTTTTCAATGTTCGACATATCATTTTCCGTAATACTCGGTGTGGGTCACTAATTTAATTTAAATCTTTATAGGACAATAATATAGGATATAAAATTTTGCATAATTAGGCCAAGAATTTAAAAGATTAAAAAAATTTAAAGGCGGTGCTAAGTCGACAAGTACATCATGAAGTTGCGCAAAATTTTTTTTCCAAACTCAATATAAAATGAATGAAAAGAAAAGAATTGTTGAGAGAATATTTTCTAAGACAATTATGTATTCTTACGTTTCAAGATGTATATAATTCACAACGATGAATTGGTGATCGTTATTCACACATTCCTCTCCTACACTCACTTGCTTTTTCTCGATTCTTCGTCAATTCTATCGACGTGTACGCGTAAAATTAATCTTCCATTTTATCACTAGTCTGATATTTACTGCCAGAGCACGTTCGTGGTCATCAATTTAGAATAAATTATAAATTGTGGACCTCGAAAGTGATGTTTACTCCAAATACGCCTTTATACGCACAATAACATGGTAATAAATTTAAAGGACAAAAATGTACAGAAGAGTGTTTAAAAAATTGTTTACAATTGTGGGACTCTGTTACGCTACACTGAGCAGACACACTGGCTTTTGTGCGCCAGTAACAGGGACTTTGTCGCTGTCTCGTGATCACATGATACTCGTGATAAAAACACAGATATAAGGCTAGAGACCTTATCGGATAACGAATAATAATCTGATCGCTCGTTAATCGTCATTAAATATATTCGAATTAGTCCAAGTTCCACGGCACCACAGCACTACTGCTTTTCCTACGTGTAGGTCCTACAGCTAGTTCCAAGTTAAATGAAAAATTCCAATGATCAGTATTTATACACATACGCACGCACCATTTTTCAAATATCAATGTTCATATCGTATCTCATCACGTCATCGGGCTTCGTAGTTACGAAAGAGACATGTTTTCATGAAAACTAACGATATTAGAACGAAGACGTAGGGCAGTAGTGTCCTTGAAAGTGGAGTGTCTGTCCAGCACGGAGGTCGGTCCCTTTCCTAGCTTCATCGAGAGAGTGAATGTGATCGTTCGTGAGATTGTTGAGAATCACCAGCTGCCCGCAAATCAGGCAATCTCTGAGATGCTGGTAAAGCGTCGAAAAATGGTTGAATCAATGCATCTTTCAGAGAAATGCGTTGCGTAGGGTCGTACTCCAACATTCTTTGAATGAGATCGAACAATTGACGATGCTCCTCATCATCAGACAGCATATAACGCTACATAGATATGAAAATATATATTATTTTACGAAACTAATAATTACATTATCAAAAATGTACCACAACTGAATAAATTCTAATCTACATTTTCAATCCTTACTCATAATTTGAATCTTAATTCGTATAGTTAACAACTATTAATTTAATGCAGGAAATAAAGTCAAATTGAAATACTAACATGTAGAGGCTTGCAATTTTCTCGTACGTATCTACCCGCCGAACTCTTGTCATCCCAATCCAGTTTACCGTGGTAGAAGTACTTGGTCTTACTTTTGCGGGCCATGCGATGTGGTATTGTGCCAAGTATGCGTTCCATCATCGCCAGGTGCTCACGATTATCATGTGTTTGGAATAACGTGATACCCAGATATAACTCGAATAAGATGCAACCAATGGACCAAACATCACAGGGTTGAGCCCAACCCAATTCTACATACAGAAAAATGCAAGATTGATGATGGAGATACTGATACAAAAGTACGCGCAATCAAAAGGATATATTAAGATAGGCGCTCACCTAAAATTACTTCGGGTGCTCTATAGTGTCTCGTGCTAACGATCGTGCTATGATGTTCGTGGTCGAAAGTAGCGCTACCAAAGTCGATAAGTCTAATGTCGGTTCGCTTCACGCGTCTCATGTCCCTCCGCTTGAAAAGAAAGAGCTTTTTTGAAACACTTTAGAATGGAAGCTTACCCTATATGCCGAATCGAAAATTGATGGACTGTTAATGCAAAACAATAACAACAGCACACCTTTTTGCTGTTATACGAGCTATCGTAGTCCGAGTCGACGAATAAAATGTTTTCCGGTTTCAGATCCGTGTGCGTGAGCTTGTTGTCATGCAAGAACTTTACGGCATAACAAAGCTGATAGCCTATATGCCTAACGTGTTCCAACGGATACGGCTGGTAACTGTTATCCCTCTGTAAAAATAATTTCGTCAACATTTCGAATCTTATAGCGTCAACATTTCGAATCTTATAGATTTGTCTGATATATACTTTGGTACTCACCAGGAAGTCGAAAACACTCAAACCGAGCATTTCAAATGCGATGCACATATGCCCGTGATAATTGAACCAATCGAGCATCTTTACGCAGAGACTAGAATGGAACAATCGATAGTTAGTTGTTGCTGCCGTTTCATAAAACTTATAATTTAAATTGAGACAAAAAATATCCTTGCTTGGTAGAGTGCTTGTGGAGCTTCTTGTCACTAAAAATTAAAAAATGAATAAACAATTGAATACTAACTGCTGACCGTCCGGGTCCTTGACAGCGATCTTTTCAAGAGCATTTATCTCCAATTTCGCCGCCTCCCTGTACTTCTCCACGTTTTTAATAATCTTCAGAGCCATCACGTGATCCCTAGAATGTTCATAATGTCATGATATCTGATACCGAAATTGTCTCTCGTCAGCACAAATCCCGCGAGGACGAAGCCGCGCGTGGAGAAATATTTTTTTCACGCGGGCGTTCGCCGTAACTCCGTGTTCCGCTAAAGAGATCTAATTCGCGGCCGTCGCGTTACGCCCGGCCCGTAAAACAAAGTGCAAGGCCATCCTATTATTGCGACTACTCGCGCGTCATTTTGTGACAGTACCGGATGGCTATTTCTGCCCGTGGAACGTCGTCGCGCAACGCGCGCATTTAGGATTTCCTCGGCGCGCGAATTGACGATGACGCGCGACGGGAACCGAGCGTGATCCAAGAGGATAGCGAGCGCGCGACCGCGAAAAAGAGATAAATAGAAATAAATGGGCAGAAAGATAGAAAGAGAGGGAGAGATGTGAGAGCAGACAGTAGGTAGAGACAAGTGCGAGACACGAAATATGTTACCTATGTACTTATGTGAGCTGGCACTTACATTTGCAAGTCCTTAACCTTGACAACTTTTCCAAAAGTACCCTCTCCTAGGGTGGCCAGTACTTTATCTGCAATGCAAAAGTCGAGATAAATGCCCAGTTGGTACGAGCCTCGCGGCCCACGAGAGAAGGGAGTGCTCGCCCGCGTTCGCCAACCGAGGACGGGACATCCTTTCGCTTCAGAAAACGCGGGGTGCCCCGCGTCCATCACTCCTTAGACAAAGGAGAAGAAAGGCCGTTTCTATCAAGGAGAGCCTTAAAAAAAAAAGAAAAAAAAACCGGGGGGACCGCGAAGGAACACGGGCGAGACTCTTCCGTGTGGGCGTTCGGCTGATCGTGCGTTATCGTACACGCGCGGTTCATGGTGAACGGGATAACGAATAAACGGTATAAAATGGAATGATATCGTATAGTTGAAATGGCATTATCGATCGGAAACATCGCTGCTCTCCTAAAGGCCCTAAAACGGGATAAGCAGCGTATTCGTCTGAACGAACGCGCGGGACGTGGCATTTACTGTCGGTCGTACCGGGAGGATCCTTTTCTCGTCTCCCGTCCTTCGTTCTTTACACAGCGCGCGTAGGCAAGGAGCTCAGATATAAAACGATATAAAACGATACAAAGACAAGACGAGAGTAGATGCCAGTCGTCCTCGCGCGCGTACGCGCGCGCGCATCAAGAGCGAGGAACACATCGTCCCGAGGAAGACGACATATCGAGAAGATAGCGCAAACAAGAAGAAAGTCTCCTCCTTTGGTCTTTCTCTTTCGTCTCTGCTCCCTTCCATCGAGCTCTCTGTCTCCACCCTCGGGTTCGAAGGGATCCGCGATTCAGCGGGAAATCGAAAAAGGAATCTCTTTGCGCCGACTTCCCGATCATCGTCATCGTCGAGCCGACGGGCTTCCTACGGTGCTGTTGAGACATGTGGTTGCTAAATATATAAATATATATATATATGCATGTTATTATTGCTTATCTTTCTGAGATAAATCGTACATAAGCAGACAGACAGAAAGAAACTATTTCTTTTTTTTTTTTCTTTTAGCCTTTCGCGTATCCCGAGTTAACGCGCGACGGAAAGTGTCCGAAAAGATCGACAGGGAGAATTTTCGATTCTAGAGAACCGCGCCAATGTGTGTACGCACAAAATTTGTGTACGAGTAAATGGTTCCATAATATGTATGTATATAACATATCTCTATATATGCGCGTATGTGTACGCTGAACGGCGACGCTCAGCGAGAACAGCAATACATCAATAACGTGATTAACGCGTGAATTATTACTTTTGTTTGTAGTGTAAATATTGTTTCATATATAATACCTGTAGTTCAAGCGAGGAAAAGTGAAAGAGAGAGGTAGAAAAAGAAACGAGAGAGAGAGAGAAAGACAGAGAGAAAGAGAAAGAAAGATAAAGAGTATGGGCAGATAACCGTGGATAACCGATCAGTTAATCGACCTGAGACTTTCTTAAATCTACTACAATGAGTGTATTCACATGATTCACGAACATCTATTTGCCAGGGTGTCGCCGGATTGGTATACAAGGTGGCCGTCTTCATCGTCCTCGACGGAGGGCGGTCGTGGGCTCTATTTGGGCCGGCGGTATCGGTATCGGTGTGTGCCAAGAGTTGGGCCCAAACGCAGACCGCGGACCCGCGCCGTGTTCGGTATTCCGTGTTCGCGTCGGTCCGTGATTCGGTCACGTGGAGAGAGGTCATGCCAGACGTAGGTGCACCGTATCCCAGAGTGGCGCCGTTGGCGGGTCGATGAGGGGGGTCACATCCAGTCCACGTGGCCAGCCATGGGATGCACGCCGGTATCCAGGTCGAGGCGGCCGCCGATCGTCAACCGATCGCCACACACCGTCGTCATCCATCACCGCGAGTCGACGGAGACCCGTGTAACACGCGGCAGAGGACGTGTGTAAGCACGGGACGAACGTACGAGTGTGTCGGTGGGGGTAGGAAGGTAGGATAACATCATCGTCATCGTCATCGAGAGAGAGAGAGAGACGCCAACCCGATCCGAGCGCCCAGTCGACCATAGTTGTGACCAAGCCATGTGTGCCATATCCGTTTCCATTCCATTCCATTCCATTACAACGGAGATGGATACCCACAATCAGAGAGAAAGGGGAGAGGGCAAAATGGTTTGCCAAGTCAGACAGTTGCGGTTACGAATTTACCATTTTGGCACATAATATGTATATTCTTTTCTTTTTACGCTTTTCTTTAGTCTATGTTTTTTTTTTGCTTTACTTTTTCACACGGCAGTCGTTCTCTTATTTTAATTATTTTATCCGTTTTCGGTTTTTTTTTTAAATCTCGCTCGCCTATTATACTCGTTATATACTGTATTCGTGTTAGACCTGGTATATGCGTGCCTTGAAGGAGCCGTCTCAAGACGCGCACGGCTCTACTTAGAGCACTTCGTACGACATGAAACGACTACAAAATGCACATTCTAACGTAGGCAGACAGAGAAAAGCAGAGAGAGAATCATGTGCGTTATGTACACGTATAATAATCGCGATCAGATATATGGCAATGATTTAAATGACGATAAATATATAATATATACTACTACTATATATATGTATATATATATATACTACTAGATTTGATCGACGATCGTTTTGCGAACGAGATAATGAATTACTTTCCGATTTACACGAATCCCAATTTCGACGAAGGAAAAATAAAATAAAATAAAAACAAAAGAAAAACATACGCGGACAGCCTCTTCGAAGTGCTCGTAACACGTTACCTTTCATCTAACACAGACTCGGAGAGGTAGCTTAGTTAAACTGTTAATTGCTTGATAGACTCGTCATAGTACTTACGTGTTCGCGTAATCGCCGCTCCACGACGATCGATAGAGATATCTCTCGATCCTCATGGGGCACGATCCTCATTGCCGCAATATGGAGTAATACTGATCGGGCTTTTTCGATCCTACCTTATCGAGAATACGAACACGCGGACTGTGAACTATTCGGATCGTCGATCGCTAGTCACTTCTACGTACGGTGAAATTGAACAGAAAGCGGAGAGAAGCAGAACCGCGTAGTACTCTGTCGTATAAACCTTCGTACTCTCAACGTGTTATCAAGGTCGTTAAAGAAAAAAAAAATGGATAAACAATGAAACTGCTGCATCTTCGATGTGGATACAATTTCCGATTCTTAATGCCAAGATTTAATTCACTTTCCACAGGGTGTGTGTATCGCAACGTAGTCTTGAATATTTAGCCGCCATGCGAGATGACGGTTCGAATGAACGTCAATTCAAGGTCAAAGACAACCGAATTGAATCTTAGCACAAACAACAGTATCTACATCGTAAGTGTATGTTGTTATCCATGGAACGTGTTACTCTCTCCATCCTCGAATCAGGAAACAGAAGAGCATGATAAATATTACACTCTCGGAAACGCGATAAGGTAGATCGGCGGTAACGGACGAGCGTTCCGTCGGCGTTCCAGCGTGTCCTCGTGGTAAACTCTCACGGCAAACATTGGCAGACGTGCAAGTGGTTTAGCTTTATCGGAGAGGTAACGGCGGGCTGCTACGGTTAATAGGCCTTTCAACGGGCTCGCGGTACAGACGTGTCAATCAGCGTGAATCTAGGGGAGTGCTAGGACGGAAAGGGATTTCATACGAACGCGCGCGTTTGCAAACACACACACCACACGGATACAGACACGCAAAACGAATACACACACATACACACACAGGCGGGGACGAAAAGGACAAGGCAACAGCGGTAACGAACGGCGCCGCTTTCGCGAGAGAGATCGCGCAATCCGGGCGACAATCCGTGGCTCGACAACTTACGATCGCGTCATGGACCGCGTCCACCTCGCTAATCGCACTCGCGCTACCCGGGGCTACCGCGCCCTTGGACGACGCGTCGTCTTTCTGGTTGTTATTGTGCGTGCTCTTCCTGTACTTGCTGGCGATGAGATCCGTCGTGCTGGGATGCGCGTTCGCCTGTCCGCCGGCCGCCAACTGACTGTAGGTGTCCTCCATGGCGGCGTACTTGAGAATCAGGCTCTGGATCTCCTTTCGCTTGGCCGCCCGGTCCGAAATCGCCGGGTCCACATCGTCCGTTAACGCGTTCCGCGCGACACTCTGCGGCACGACGTCGCCGAGGCTGTCCGCGTTGCTGTTGGCGACCGGCGTCTTGTCCGGGTCGACTGTGATCTCCTCGACGTCCGTAAATATCAACGGCTCGATCTTGACTGGCCGGGACAGTCTCAAGGACGTCGAGTGAGCTTCCAGCTGCTCGCTCTTGCCGTTCCGATGCGGCCTCACTTTCCGACTGCGCGTTTCCGCGTGCCCGGACTTGTGTCTGCCGTAGCGGCGATAAGCTTCCGAGTTCAGTAGCGTCTGCCGTGCCGTGCGATTGTAGGCAGGCGTCTTCTCGCGCCTGGGCTCTCGGCTTATCGCGGAGCTCACGTAGGGATAAGCCTTCTCGGTGAGCATCACATTGGTAGGACTCTTGATGATGGTGCGAGTCATCGACGGCTCTAGAGTCTTGTCGTCACGCACGAACGGGCTGTCGTCTCGCTGATAAACGTAACTGTGATCGCGCTCCTGTCGCCGCGAATAACCGCGGCCGCTTCGCTCCGAGTCGCCGGCGTGCCTCTTGCCGCCGGAATACTTGTCTAAAATCGTGCTGTACTTGTCCTCCAAGCGAGTTCGCGTGCTGCCCAGTCGGCCGACGATGGGCGATCGCCTCGCGGCCGGGGCGCCGACGCCGCCGCGCTCGTTGAGCGCCGACGTTCCGCGCACCTTCGTCGTCAACTTCTGCAGGAGGCTCGTGCACGAGTCGCTCAGCATCTGTGTCACGCTGGTCGTGGTGGACGAGCGCGCGAAACGACCCCGTCGCGAGACCGAGCCCTGTCGGGAGGTCGACATGGTGTGGTCGCGCGGTGCGAATATGAACATTTGAAGACGCTGTCAAAATGCAAACTACCGACGGAAAAGCACTGATCTCTCGGATCAGACGGAATCACTCAAGATCGCCCTGGCGGATCACGCGAGGCAATCTTAGCGCGACATGCCCGAGCCCGAGTAGTGGCCAAGTCGTGCGAGGAGAGTGGCCGCAAGAGCGATCGAGCACGAAAACACCGAGGCTGACGAAACGGTCTTCTACGCAGGTACATCACTATGGGAAGGCGCGAGCACGCCGATCACAAAAGGGAGAAAGAACGCCGCTGAGGGAAGCACTAAGCTACAACCACGACGATGATCAGCGGGACGACCACGACGACGTCGATGATGAAACGGACGACGTCGGCCGTTCACGAAGACGAATACGAAGACGGCAGCGGTGGCGACGGCGACGACGACGACAACGAGGAGAAGGCGAAACTCGGTGCGCCCCGCCAAATACTCTCTCGTCGTACTAAAAATATCAGGGAGCGATGGTGTGCCCGCTCCGACGAGAACGATTCGTCCACCTCTCTCGAAAGCGACTCTTCGAGAGCGGAGTAACGAAGAGAAAGAGAGAGAGAGGGCGATCAGCATAACTCGCACGCGCGATCACAGTAAAGGAGAGACGGACAAGCGGAATTGGAGGAAGACGAAGAAAAGCGCAGGTGGAAAGCGGAGAAGATGAGGGGAAGAGGAGGGATCAGCGCGGGGTATTACGTAAATTGTCTCGGAACGCTGTGTTCGAAACGTGCAGAAGTTCCGCACGCGGGACTTGCGCACGGCAACGCCGTGCGTCGTGCTTCCTGGTTCATGAAGAAATTGTCCATGAAGGACGCGATTCTTGCCCTTCGTGCACACGTCATGAGAAAACTGCGAACTATCTTTCTTCTCTTTCTCTCTCACTTGCTCCGTATACCTTGACACACATAGAAATTGCGAAACAACTGCGATGCCAGTCCAATGTGGAGCAGGTCCATTGCATGGCCCAACATTGGTCACTCATAACTATGCTCTTTTTTTTTTAACAGATTACGATAGCGGTATACGTACGCAGTAAATTGCGTTCTGCTCGTGCATAAAGCACCTTTTGCAATACAGATCTCCTCTGGAAGAATTCTGAAGGGTAAGGCATCTTGAGAAGAAAGTGAAATAAGAAAGGAGAGAAACTATGTTATTATCCGTATTAACTTATCTAGTCATCAAAATTCCTTTTTGAATTTTTGCCACTATTTCAATTAGCAAGACGAAATTAAATTTTTAGACATTATCTAAAGAAAAATTGACCTTACAATGATAACTGCTAGTATTTCTATTAATTTTTAGACTTATGAAACTCAAACGAGCATGAATTAAAAAATTTTCAAGTAAGATTTAACAATTTAACTCGAAAATGATCGAAACTGAGCAATCGTATTTGTATACAAAATAAATAATACAACCCAATATTTAAAAAAAAAATGAATAAACAAATAGAGCACTAAATTCTAAAAACTTTGTCTAAAAATCAAAAGCGCTCGACCAAAAAATTAGTGGACAAGTCCGTAGACTCTAATACTATTAATAAAGCTCGGATAGTTCCCAAGGTCGCGGTGTCGAAGATATCGTCCTATCGTCGTAGATTTTGAGTCCGAGTATCGGTATAAATACGCCGTTTACAAAATACGCAGTTTGTTCGCGCCGACTACTCGCCCACAGATATCACCGCATCGGTCTCGGAAACATTTTCAAAATATCTTCTGGCGAAGCAATTGATTAATTTGGCTCGAGTTAGAAATCGGACCACTTAAAAATACAGATACGCATATACGTTTCTGTTATCAGAAGAACGAGCAGATTGAATATCGTCCAGCTGTAAAGGCGTAGAAGCCTTTTTCTATTAAAATTCTATTGTTACACAATTGTAACAATTCGAAGAACGAGGTCAAATAAAATGCTCGCACTGATCGCGAATGCATAACAGCAATAGAATCATAATCAATATAAATCACCGTTATAAACGTTTCGCTTGACGGATCGTATTTTGTCGTGAAAAAAATACTTCTGCTTGGATTGCGATAATGGCGCCGTTGCTCGGGCTACGAAGAGTTACGCGCGTTTCTTCCGCTACCTACTAATATTGACCAAGGTTAGGCCATAATATTGGGTTAAAAACGGAGAAGACGAAGATGGAGGGAAGCGGGCGCCGCGCTGGAGCACGCGCTTCTCGTTCTCCAAGTTGCGTCGTCGTCGTCGTCTTCGAGAACGGGCTACGCCAAATATAAACTGGTGGCCTGAAACGCGTGCGCCACGATCGTCATGCTGTGCAGAGAACCCAACGCGCCGAGCTTAAATGTTAAAGTCCTGGCCGGCTAATCAGCTCGGCAGGCTCGCGCAGTGTCATCGTCGTTGTTGCATGGCGGACGGCCAACAGAAATGAATGCACACGTTTCACACGTTAACCCTTTTATCGAAGAAAAACAAATTTCCGCGCATATTTTTAGCGACGTAACTTTGAAGCTATTAGAAATGTCTTTAACTAATATTCGAACGAAAATATTTTACATCTCTTGAAACTGATTATAATATTGTAATATCTTCGTAAAATAAAATGAACTTTTATGCTTAAACTTAGTATGTTTTCAAATGTCTCGACACTGCTAATGTTTTCTTTTTAATATAATCGATGCCTTTTTTTACCAAAAGCAAAAAAGAATCTCAAAATTATGATGTAAAATTTTTCTGAGTTTAATGCGCAGGAAGGGAATTGGAATACGTTTCAAGCTAGTAGACGATTACAGAAATAGCATATAAACAATACACACATACATACATACACGCACATCCACACACATTCGAGCAAGTAACTAACATCGAATATTGTGGAATTATACGAAGGTCTCGACGCTACCTCGGAAGTCGATATATCGTTAGTTTCGGGAGTGACGTCAAGTTTCGTGTCGAACTCCCTGGTGGTTTCGGTGTCATTGCGCTGCAACCACGTGTCCCAGGGGCGCGGCCACCAGGGGACGTTTCCAGGCATCAACAAACCCACGTCCTGAGTCTGGAAGGACGAGGATGACGACGACGCGGCCGAAGGTGGACCACCATCGGCCAAAGCACCGCCACCGCCACCGCCGCCGAGGGCGGTCCAACTTCCAGGATCCAGGTTGGCGGTTAACGCGCGTAACGAGAGATGGTTCACTCGGGCACCTACACCCTGCGCCGCGGCTCACAAGCGCATCTTGCCAACTGCAAGATGCGCGTATTTCTAAATCCAGGTTGAACGATTCTGGGCCGCCAGCCGTGCCGCCAGTCTTTTCCTACCGTGGCACGATGAAACGGAATCGACACGACCTTGCCTCAACGTCTCATTTTCGGAAATGGAGTATCAATTTTCCATAGATTAATTCGTCACTTTCTCGATTCGAAAGAGCAGCTGGAGCTTCGTTCGTTTCAGGATGCGAAGACGTCGTCGATGCGCCACGCTCGGATGTATGAGCCGGTCAAAAATCTGCGAGAACGCTTTCAAAATCCGTTCTTCCTGACGAATCGGCGATGACGAAGCTCTCGCGTTCGCTTTCGGTGAACCGGCCGGCGCAACGTTCGACGGCGGCCGCGGAGGCGACGATGTTGCGTTGGCCATCTGGCGCAAACTCGCACTAAAACCGCGGCGAAACCGCGTGACGAGTCCCCCTCGAAAATAGTCGCCGGTCGAAAATAGCCGGCGTCGAGTAAGAAAGAAGAATCATCGGCATTCTCGCTCCGGGTATACACCCGGCGTATCCGTTGCGCCACGAGATTCTCCAGAGACTGTTCTCGCTTGGTAGAGCGCGTCGACGCGCTAACTCTTCTCCCTCTGTGTCCTACTCGTCCTCACGCTTCCATATATCGATCATCATCAAGGGTTTTCTACTACGTATCGAATCTCGATGGGTAATGTAAGAACTAGTCCGCACGTTTAATACGCCAAGGAATTGGATAACTCCGTTATCCAAAAACTGAGTTAGAAACTGAGACGGTAATCTCTTTACAGACTTTCTGCCCGTTAACTTCGACTCAGCTTCTGCATCTAGCTCCTTTTCACGCTTTCATGCATGCATTATCGTTTGCCCGAGATTTGATAAGAAATATGCGAAACTTAGCTTAACCTTCGTTACCGTGCATGGTGAATTAGTATTGTGAAATTTTACGACGGCAGCATTCACGGTAATAAACTTCAATGGCTTCGTAAGACATAATTCCACAAACCGATGCAAGTCCGATTCGCGACAAAAGTTGATTAAACACGTAGGAAAAACACGTTTATAAACGGAAAAATTAGAAGCATTGTAATCCCATTTCCCACGAGATTTCCACGAGGATGTTCAAAGAGAGTACGTTCCATGTATATACGTAAATAAAGAAAATTATTTCCAAGTCAGCTTATATATTAGAAAAAAATGGACATTGTATTCTAAAGTATGAAAAATCTATTACAACATGCAATTTTTATCTTTCTTTTTAAATATGGACTTAAGAAGGACGTTTGAACATGAGTATTACAAAATAATCCACTCCCAAATAATTTAAGATTTCCTTCAATAACATCGTCGACAGAGTACGACAGAGTATGACAGAGTACGACAGGCGTCTGCTGTGTATGTTTTCGTTGATCAGGGATTGAAAGCATGATCGGATCGACTGTTTGTAGATCGGCCGTGTATTACGCGGCGCAGTAAAAATGTATAGCGGACAGGAGAGCGTAATAATCGATACTAATGATAATGTATGTCATATTGTCCCACCTGACTCCTGGTGGACGGCGATCGATGACGGTGCCGCTCCTGGCTGGGCGACGATGAGCCGTGATGACGGTGAAGGCGCGTGCGACGGGATGACGTGGGATGCGCTAGGTGGACACGATCACGATCGCGATCACGGTGTCCATGCTGTCGACCACTGCTAGGTGATCGGCGATGGCTACGCTTGTACCGACGTTCCTGGCTAGTTCCCCGCTCATGCTGACGAGACCTCAGTACTCGTTCCCCGCTGAAATGCAAACAGAAAAAAATATTAATTTCCAATTAAACGTTACTCTAAAAATCGAGTAGATACTACAAGCGGGACAGTAAACGGAAGAATAAAATCGGGATATATTTTATCATATTGTAGTATTTTCAAGATATATTATGAAAACAGATTACTATACTATCGTAAGATAAATATTGTGATATTTAATTCAAGTCAATTGAAAAGTGTGTCGAATGATAATGCAGCGCAGAAGCCGAACGTTTAACATGATCTGGAGCGAAACTAAGTGGAAATCAAGGTTGCGTCGTATCACGTATGACATGTTCTTAACCGTGTAATATATAACCGTGGGACGACCTAATTAATCTGCCTTCCTCAAATAGATTATCGAGCTTGTTTAGAGAATAATGAGATGATTCTTTAATTATAGATATATGTACAATATACTTTAACTCTTCAATATTGCTATATAATAGCTTCATCGTCAATAAATCAACACTATCTCTTCGGTATTAATATATCACTTATTGAGACAATATCACTCATAAAAAGATAACGATAATAATCGCACAAGAATCATTTTAATGTTATAAATATCCCTTGTTCATCAACATTACTCTTTCGAAGCTTTGTAAGAATACACGGGGTATTTTAGTCACAGAGTCACTACAGCATGCCTGAAAAGACTCAAAAATTCGTTTGCCACGCTCCGATGATTCACAAAACGGAACGAAAGCCGTTGAGGAACTACGGGCAGGGCTCCAACAACGTTGAATATCTCAATTATTTAGTAACTAATAAAAATTTTACAAAGAGATCAATTTGAATTAATCAATCGAACAAATATATATGGAGACGAAAC
This sequence comes from Tetramorium parvispinum, assembly GCA_011638315.1. Classification (NCBI taxonomy): domain Eukaryota; kingdom Metazoa; phylum Arthropoda; class Insecta; order Hymenoptera; family Formicidae; genus Tetramorium; species Tetramorium parvispinum. The sequence goes on from VBVR01000019.1 coordinate 109,492, forward strand.
TATTGTTCCAGTATCGCTAGTAACCGATTACTAGTCGTCAAGACAAAAGGATTCGATGAATCGTTTCAAGTGACATGCCAGACGGCCATTGTTTCGCTTTTTTTTTCTGCGCAGAGGCATCAACCGTTTGATGAGTTCATGGTCAAGCAACGACTCAAGCCTACCAGTAGCAGCCAGCTAAAGTTTGCCTGAAGATTTCCACTCGCGAGACTTTCCAGCGCAAGCACTGTTAAATGCTAATTTGCGAGACGATTAGCAAACATAAATTCGTAATCAAGAATTTTGTTTCAATAATGACTTTATTTTTTTCTCGTTTCAGCATTTCTCCGATTAACGAAGAATCGAGCGATCGAGAAACAGTTCCACGGAAGTAGAAAAACAGAATTTGTCATCGGGTCTTGGAGCTCGTCCAAGTCGAAAATTTCATCGAAGATATGTAGTAGCTAAATAGGACACATGAGGATCGTCATCAAGTATTGGTTTCATCCTTAACTTTACCACCCACGACTTGGCAGATATCGTTACGAGGATTGCACAAAAGGAGCAAAAATACTTCCCGAAAAACAGTTATATTCTACTTTGTACGTCACGTATTTGTGCGATGCAGGTCAATAAATTTACGAGGAACGATACGACCTTATCTCTATGCATAATCGCTATAGCGCCTGTTGTCACAATGCAGACAGAATATCACAAAGCAAAATGACATACGTGAAATTATGTTATCTAAGGAAATAACATGTTGATCGCACAACAATGACAGACGACACTCAATTATTCGCATCTTGCAGATATGTCTTCTTTTCTTTTTTTACATAAATTATTTCTGAGATTTCTTCCTGTGAAAAACTGAATATGGTACTTCAAATTTTCTCTATGTTTTAAAAAGTTACGAATATAAAAATTATTTCATCTCTGAAAAAGCTGTTCTATTCATACTATACCTTGATATCCATGAAGCCAAATCGACGTGCAGGACCGGCATCTTTAATTTTTGTCCGTCTTGCAACCTGGATTCCAATGAAGATTCGTGAAGTTCGACTTGACTTTATGGAAATAATTGTAAACTCACAATCCGCTTGACTTAAATTATTTAAAGAATAATATGAAGGAAATGTTGTTTTATCGAGCAAATATCTTCAATTTATAATAATGTTTATCAGATGCGCGTGCTTATTTATATTTATCGTATTCTAAAACTGAGCTACGTATAAATATTCTAGACTATATTTCGATAACATTAGTACTAATTGGCACTCCGCTTATTTTAAGTAGAATCATCATCATAAATTATCTAAAGATATCTACTTCTACATTCGTAAGGCAATTTTCGTCAAGCAATTGATTTCAAGCTTTTTGAATCTCGATTAAATTTTATAACACGCGACGATTTTTATTCTTCTTCGGAGAATGTAATGTTTTTTTCGCCATAATGCGATTAGAAAGTAAGTGCGATTATACTAATTGCGACGATGGAAATCTTTATAACGAATATTAACACAGTTAACGGTTTATGTGCAATAAAAATAACCCGTAATTATCGCTTTCAAATGCATTTCTTCAATCTCGGAAAATCCGACAGGAAAACACTTTCACTGCGCAAATACAATAAACTAATGCTAATCCAATTTTGAATAGAATAGCTCAGCTGGAATCAGCTGATCAGAGGAAGAGAACAGCGATTCGTAGGAGTTGCGAGGATTAACTTGTAACTTTTCCTTTCTCTTTCACTCGCTTGCACGCGATGATGATCCCGGTCGGAATCAAGCTGCTCGAAACCGACCGACCTTGACCTTGCCAAAGCTCGCGTGATCTCAGTGAACGAGTGATCCTAGCGGAAGAGATTTCAGACGAACAGCTCGATTATACTCGATACGATGATGATTCAACGTCTGTGATTTTGCCAGAGCCATGTAATTGTAAAACTTCAATGTGCTATCGTATCCAACAGAGACATGATCAATCGAGAGGCCTGGATATCTTTGGTTTGCAAGTACATTATCTCTAAACGCGATTTCGCGATTGAAAACAGGCCGCGAAATTGTTTGTCCGTCCGAGAAAATATCGAAATTGCCAGTTGTGTTATTGACAGATAGCTGTATTCGACAGCTGCGATCGTGGAGAAGCCACGCGAGCTCTAACGCGGCTAGGATGTGCGTGATTATCCGTCATAATTAATTCAATTCTGGGATAATGCCGACAACAAACAAATAAAAAATTATGTATGCACGTCATTTGCAATGCCGTGCATACATAATTTTTTTTTCTTTCTACGAAACAGGCGCAAGTGGATTCCAATTACTTGTTAATCTAAGGTCAATTCGCTCCCTCCATTTTTGACGATTCTCATCGATGAGAAAATCGCGTGTGAGACTTCTCATATAATCGACTTTCTTCTTTCATCGAGCAATTCGTCGAGCATGAAAAGGCGTTCGTCATTTACCGTTGCGCGAATAAATTGCATCCGCGGCAATGTGTGGTGTCCATTAATAGACGCAATTAGTAGAAGTTCAATCAGAAATGCTTATTTTGAAATACAGATTTGAGGATAAGCAACATTAACTTGTGTTTATTTTGAACGAGTCTCGGTAATTGGCTTAAGATGTATTTTCCATGTATAATCGTCGGTGATTACATTCCGTGTAATTGTAACGGTTGGAATGACGCGTGGCCCCGTGCTAACGCGAGTGATTAATAACGGAAGGGTTCCAAATTCAAATCCCGGTTCTCATCCCACATGCAAACAATCAGCGAGAAGTCACAGGGGATCTCTATAGATCTAGATGGCATTAGGAACTGAAATAGCCTTACTCGTCCATCTTACACTACTAAATTTGTAACGGTTTCGATGTATGGAAAAAAAACGCGTTTAGAACGTATTATCTCTTGTAGCCTTCAACGCGAGCCAGTCTGCTGGCAATCATAATCACAATATACTGTATTATGACAAATCATCGTGACGCAACTGCGTGTATCTGCGTACCATCTGATTTTAAAGCCACATTCTGATTACAAAAAAAACCCAACACCGTGTATAGACATTCGTAGTTAGCTCAAGCGTCTAGCTCGTAGATTGGTTGCGTTCAAAACTCGTCCTTGCACCTTTGATCTCGCGCGATCGATAGCACTTTTTCAGCAGGACCGACGCAGAGCCCCGCAAATTACTATTATTTATTACGAGGGAACAGTACTTCATTTGAGATTTTATTGCGATATCGCCAGGCTTAATCGTGCTCAGTCACTGACCTAGAAGATCAGGAAGTAACGCGGAGATGAAATTACTACCATTCATTAAGCAGGTCTTCGCAGCAGTCTTAAATTAAAGGAAAGAAGTATAAAGAGCGTTTTAATTAATTGGTAATTCGTGCCCGCATTCCGCGTGACTCACGCTCACGCGGCTATTCGAGATGCATGATGTTAATGAAGCACGATTTGTATATAAGAGCGTCTCAGAGAGCCTAATTGGTATCAGATTTCAAGAACAGTTTATCTGAGAGGGCGCGAGAATTCTGTCTTGAAAAAGAAAATGTAAAATTTTCATCTTGTCTGCAGAATCCACGGAAGCAGTTTCATTGTCGTATAATTATCGTAATTAATGTCGAAATAAAGTTAAATATTAATTTGAGACATTGAACATCTATTATCGCGCCGACTTGCACTCTCCACAAATGCGGGCTGGAATTAAAGATATATTATTATTTAGAATATCACTCTCGCTCATACATTTTTTTTTCTAATCTCCTTCTAATCGTTTAACGTTTCCTAGTTTGTAAATTGTTATTATAACGATAAAACGAGTAAGACATGCATGCGCGGCCGATTGCGGTACTATAAATAAATATTCCACAGTGATTCATAGCACTTCATGGAGTTTTTTTTTGCGCTACGAAACGCGGATCGATTGTATTCTCAAAATTCTCTTTGTGTCCAACGCGACTCTACAGTGCTTAACTATCCATCTTCCACAAGCGCGCGCAATGAAAGAAACATCAATCAAGTCGAAAATACTTGGAACAATCAATATTCGTTTGAAAAATATTCGGATGGCTATTCGTTATCTCTTCCAAACTTCCAAAGTGAAATTCTAAGCCTCCATAAATTTTCATGCAAAATTCGACATTGAAACACCCTAAAGACGCACAAAGACGTTTTTTTTTTATCTCTCTCGCAAATCACGTTCGACGTGAATTTCTATACCCCAGCGAGTGCAAGCCTCACCGACAAGACACTCGCATCGGCACTCACGTATATCTTCATAAAACGTTGCAAACACAACAAGGGTCAAGAACAGGTCCTGGATGGGACTTGTTAAAGCTCGAGCGCACGGATCACGACTGACAGCCATGAAGACTTCATGGAGAAGCTCTATTGCCAGTTAGACTGACGTGGGAACAGAGGGGGAGAGATCGTACGCGGTATTGGTCTCAGCGCAGCTACTGGTTCCCTCTCTTGTACGCTCTCCCCTTTTTCATGCAACTTTCTTTGACAACGAGACAGGGAAACATATTCTCAGAATACCGAATACGTTTTTAACGATATCGTTATAAAGTAAAATTACTATCCTACATGATTTAAGAGTTTTTTAAAATACATTTTAACGACTCTTCGCGATGGCTCATCTTTTATACATTTGAATTTTTATTATCTGTCATTCTTAAATGTTAATAATAAATATTTCTTGAATATTCTTCATGGTGATGCGGAGCGATATAAATTAAGTAAATTAATTTTGCAAATTCTTGTACGAATTGAACGTCGGGAAAAGAATATATTGCATTGTACAATGTTGGAGATAATGAAAGAATACAAGCTATTCAACTTACCTATAAGTTCCTTTGCTCTGTGGACTCTCATAATCGATACGTCTGCGTTTATGCTCGTATTGTGGGGAGCCTACAGAATGTGAACGCGTTCTCGAATGGCTACGAGAGCGGTGACGCCTCCTGCTTCGCGGCATCTGTAACAGAATATTTTTTTACTTGTAACTCGTACAAAAGTATCTTTTATTATTATATTTTAAAGTATTTTATATTTTAATTATATATTTATAAAATATATAAT